>VNKC01004740.1:0-54272 GCA_008042775.1 Drosophila pectinifera | reverse complement strand
GATTTAAAGAGCCAAAAATACATATCTTCTGAACAGCATATTTTGGCCAAAAATGGAATGACAGCCAAATGCCATATATATTCCGATCCGCTGTTTTTAAGGCTGTTTGGGCCAAGTTATTGTTATTCTTAAGTTTGATTAGTTCAAAAATTAGGATATAAAAATGCTGATTTAAGGACCCAAAAATCCGCATACTTGAGGTCTTCTGGAGAGCATAATTTGGCCAAAAATGAAATGACAGCCAAATATCATTTATATTCAGAATCGCCGTTAAAATCTTAATTATTTAAATATTAAATTAAAAAAAAAAATGAGATAAAAATTTTGGCCAATTTTTCAAAAAATGATAAGGGGTTACATTATTAAAATTGTCAAAAATTGGCAAAAAATTAATTTTGTCAAATTTCTAAAATTGATGAGCAGATTAATTAACCTAATAAAAACTAACACAGAACTGCTTTCCGAATTGAATTTGAGGCTGATTTGACTTTGTTATGAATATTTTTAACTTTGAGTTGTCCTTACAACCTGAAACCTGAGGTCTTACAAATAGTATATTTTGGCCAAAAATTGAATGTCAGCGAAATGCCGTATATGGTCCGATTCACCGTTAAAAACTTAATTATTTTTGTTATGAATATTTTTAACCTTGCGTTGTCCTTAAATTAGGACAAAAAAGACACCACTTAAGGCCCTAAAAATGCGTAAACGTGAAATGCGAATTTTGAAGAAACTGTTAGGAAGACGCTCATTTCGATACGGAACCGGTGTTTATTAACCAGCTCGGAAAAGAGAAATACTTGAATTTCTAAAAATTATAACCGAAATTGATGATTATTTATCCCTTTCTTTTAAGATACCGTGCATTTTAGAACGGGATCGTTGTGAGTCGCTATGTTTTAATTAAAGTCAGCGTCGAAAATACCGCATGGCCGGCCCCCGCCAATATTTTGAATATTAACATGGCTCTGTAGTCTGGTGGAGCGACTGGTTCCAGCTCCGGAGCTCGCTCCTGCACGCCCCCACTGTACGGCCATTTTTTTTTTTAAATTGTGAGGTCGATTTTTTAAATGGATTTTTAAGATACTTGCTTATCTTAAATTTGCTCAAACTCAAAGAAAATATTAGTAAATTCAATTCTTAACACGTAGGTACTTCAGTACTTCAGTTACTTATTTACGAAAAAATTAAAAATAAAAAACCCCCTCGTGTTCCATTACCAACCGTTCCGATTCGAAGCTAACTATGCGACGTTAGTTGGACGTACATATAAACCATAATAACATTGGCGTTGCCATACATTTCTTAGGTTAGAGGCTAGAAAACATCTATTTCATGTCAATGTTTTTATTTTCAAAACATCTTTCTAATTGGATTGATTTGATTTATTTGGACTTCCAACTAGAAAGTAAAAATAACATTAAGTCAAAATAATGTTCACAAATAAAAATCTTTCTTTTATACAAAATACTTTGATTAAATTTTTGTTCCTATGTACTTTGACTGACATTAAACTTAAAACTTTTACATCATATTTAAACTTCTTAATCCTCGTAAGCTAATATACCAGCAATTTAAAACATAGAATCGATTAATTAAATAATTCTTTATTGTTAATTCAGAGATTTCTTACTTATTTCACACATACTTAATCGAGTATTTTTATTCACAGCTAGTATTTATATGGTATTTTACCTCACAGTGTCTGGGCACTCTAGGCCACCATATGACTTTTTCTAGACGCGAAAAATTACAGAATTACAGAATTAGTTAATCATAGTGAGTTTTTTGCCTAGTAAAGCCACCTAACCTGCAATTACCCGATGAATAAATTGTAGGGAATACCTAGCCGGATCGCATCGATGTGGTAGCCAGCAGCGAGATGGCGGGCATGGAGGTAGAATTCGATGAGACCGTGGTCAATCAGTTCAGCTGCAAGCGCTGCGACCGCGTAAGTCTGAGGAGACTCCCCACTTTGTGCCGCGATTAACACAGATAATCCTCCGTTGCAGACCTTCAAGAGTAAGCGGGACCAGACGTTACACCGGCAGGAGGTGCACAACCACAACAAGACCACCTACGAGTGCAAGTTGTGCGCCAAGAGCTTCTGCAACTCGGGCAACCTCGATCGGCACATGAAGGTGCACAACGATGTCCGGCCCTTCGTGTGCAACATCTGTTCCAAGGCCTTCGCCCAGGCGGTGAACCTCCAGCGTCACTATGCGGTTCACACGGGGGTACGACCGTTCACCTGCAACTTCTGCGACAAGTCCTTCACACAGCAGAGCAACATGAAGCGCCACAAGATGACACACACCGGCGAGAAGCCATTCCGCTGCCAGCGCTGCGGCAGATACTTCTCCCAGCTGGTCAACCTCAAGAAGCACAAGCTGGGCCACCTTAACGCCAAGCCCTACCAGTGCAATTATTGCGAGAAGGGCTTCACCCAGCTGTCCAACTTCAAGCGCCACCTGCAGTCGCACATCAAGGAGGGCGTCGATGTGGACGTGGCCGCCTCTATCCAGGCGGCGGCCGCCCTGGCCAGGGAGCGGCTCGAGGCGGAGCAGAAACCGTAAGTTAGCCTTGGATTAGATCCTTCATGAAGACCTACCCCGAGAGAGCTATTGCAGCTGCCCAAGTCAATAACTAAGCTTTGGTCCTTCCCCGTTAAAGATTTCCTCAAGTAATCACCTTTTCTCTCTTTCAGAAGCTTTTTCGAGTGCATGGTGTGTCGGGCCATCTTCGATACGTTCGCCGACTACGAGAAGCACGAGAGTAAGTGCCATGAGGACCACGAGAGGGCCCAGCTGGAGGTGAACCAGATGTCTCACATGCATCCCGACGACTATTTGCCCATGAAGTTCGCCGTGCCCGATCTGGACACGCACGAGATCATCATTGAGACAACACATTAGAGATCGCGATAATGTTAGGCACGAAACCAGCAACACATAAACACATAAACCAACTCACACCTAAACATACAAATAGCGGCGACTGCGCCTGGAAGATAGATTGTGAAGAATATTGCATTGAATATACATATACTATACCGTATGCAGGCCAACTTAGTTCTCCATTGAAATACAACAATAAATGCAAGAAATATACAGAATATACCCGAGTGAATCGCTCGCTCGTCCAGTCGATAATCAACCCGATCTCTGTTTACATTCACATTGTTGCCGGGAGCCGTAAAATGGGGCTAACTCTCCGATTTATGGGCCCTAAAGAACCCTTAACTGCTCTGCACCATTTATTATGTGCGATTTTATGGTCATATGTATGATTTCTGCCGGATTCGTCGTCCCACGCTTCCCAACGGCAATTGCTCGTGCGTAAGTCACAAAG
This sequence comes from Drosophila pectinifera, assembly GCA_008042775.1. NCBI lineage: Eukaryota > Metazoa > Arthropoda > Insecta > Diptera > Drosophilidae > Drosophila > Drosophila pectinifera. The sequence goes on along the minus strand of VNKC01004740.1, from coordinate 50,921 downwards.
ACCTGTCGGTGCGTAAATTGTCACTTTAATGACACATTCGCCGCAGCAGCAGCAGCCGTAAAACAACCTTTCCGGCTTGTTTGGCAAACATTCTTGCGTCATTAACGGGCCAAATATGTTTGTTAAACAGTCAGAGGACTCTCACTCGCGCAAAGGAAGGTAGGTGAGGCGAAGGAGTTCCAGTTCCCGGACAGTGGCGTAATTTATACATGTGTCCAACTGATTTATCCTATTTGTGTGACTTCACCATGGCGGTCTCTCGACCATATTTGATTGAAACTAATTAATGGCACGTTCCCTGGCTTGTTTACATGCCAGCAGCCGTCATGGGGCAATAATTGATCGCTGGAGCCCTTGTTATCAGGTCGTGTCCTTGCGGTCCTCCAGTCGTTGGTTTTTGCTGCTGCTGCAGCGGCATTAAATCAAACTATTTATACATCTTCCCATTAAGGACTTCTCGTTCCGCTGTCGAGGAAATAATATTTCATGCTCATGCTCGTCGTCCTGCCACATCCTTCTGCCCTTCTGCATGTGTGTGTGCGTTCAATTGGCATTCAGTTCCTTAAATGGTCAGTGCCTGGGGCCTAGCCTCGGACTAATAGGTCCCCATTTATTAGGCTGCCCAATGTCATTTGTTATAAATTTATTATGGTAACTGACCTGACCTTGATCTGTGCTCATAAGATTGCACAGTAAAGAAATATTAAAGGTAGCTGCAATATCAAATGGTTTGTCAAGCCTTAAATTATAAGAAAAAATAAGAAATAATAAGTATAAGGTTATGCTTAAATTCCTTTTAACGATATATATATTTAACAGAAGAATCACGACTCCCCCAAAGATGTTACCAAGCTCAAGAATACTTTTCTTATTGTCAGTTTATATACTTCAGTATATTTATTTTAAAATATTTAAGCAATACTTTTATACTTTAAAGAAAGATTCATGCGATTCATAAATTAAGAAATACTCAATAGTTTTTCTTGGTAAAACTATAAATCAAATCTATATTTAAGATACCAAATTCAGTGAATTAAATTCCGCTTATGATGCAGAAAATGCAAAATGTTGAAGTTATAGAATGGTGACTGTGTGATTATATCTGTTTCATTGCTTAAATGCCAGCTGCAGATTCGTTGTTTGCTTTTAAATGGAATCAATAAATGGGGCGGGTCCCGCCTCCTCTTTGCCAAAAATGTGGATGTACTTTTCGTATGTGTTTGTGTAAGTGCGATTTTTTATGCAGACCAAATATTTGCACGCCGAGATTGTGTGGCAATAACGGTTCGTTTCCCCTTTTCCGTCTTCATTGGCATTTGTTTGCTCAGCAGTGCACACCATGCAAATAATCACACTGGCATCCTGAATGCACAAACATTTAGAGGGACACAAAAAGGGGGCGTGGCAGGCCTTGTTACGTCATTGTGTTCGAGGCTGGGGTAATGAGTTTCCGTTTTATTTAACCAAACAACAGTTGAGTTGACAAAGCCGAACGAACCGAACAAACCGGCAGCTTAACCAGTTTGGCACACGCAGTTGAGTCATTAAGGCAAACGCCCCGGGTTAGGCAACATATTTTTTGTAAATCAGTATCCCTGAAAAAATGGATAACTGGTTGCCCCACTTTAAAAGCCAATTTCCATTTGTGATATTTTTTGCCGAGGCTACGACCACCCGCATGTCCTAAATTGATTTGGAAAGTGTTCCCCAGTCAGAGCAAGAGCCGGAGAAGCCGTCATCATCATTATCATTATCAGCTCCGGACTTTGGGCTCCTTGTCGTTTTTGCCTTACAAGTACAAGCCGCAGAGTGTTAGCCAAGTCAACGCCAGCAGCCAAGCCACAGCAAAAGAAGGCGCACAAGGCAGCGCCATTGCTTTTCATGTCGCTCTTGGATGGCCCATGATGCTGCTGCTGTGTTTCTAGTCCTAGTGCTGCTGCACAGAACCGAAAAAATTTAAATTTCTACTATAAATTTAACTGCCTATTTTTAATGCTTGATTTTAGTGCCACTTTTGGTGATGCAAATGGTTTTTTAATAGTAAATGACATCATTTATATTAAATATTGTCTCTTGACTCTTAGTTGGTTTCTCTTGGGGTTTGTAATGCTAAAAGTCAAGTCCATAAATGTGAGAGCTAAGGAAAATCCAGTACACAGTGATGGAGATATTGCTAAAGTTCATCATCAGTTGCTTTTGTGGGATGTCAGATATATTTATTTATTCCTTCCTGCTCTGTTTCTAATTCTCTATTTTAATTTTCACAATCCTATCATAATTCCCTTTTAACAGCTACTTTGAACTATTGTTTACGACTGAGTTTCTTTCAGTGCACTGCGGTTAAGTCCTGCCATAGTAACTCGCACGTTATGGCCACCAAGTGGCTGGCAGACGGGAGTGTCAGCGGCAGGATCTGGGGAAGCGCATATGTGTTGCTGGCGGAAGGCGACTGCAACCGCATAATTGAGTTTTACATGTCCAACGAGGCTGCCAATTGGGTTTGCGCCCCTTTTCTCTGGCTGCTCTTGGGTACCTTTGGTTACGGGTTATGGGTTTTACTGGGTTTTACTGGGTTACTGGTTACTGGTTACTGCTTCCATTGAATGTGCCATAATTAGACATATGTGTGGTAGGCAATTGAATTTTATGGCTGCTAAAACAGAACGGAACGGGTTCCATTTGATTGTTCGGCGCCAATAAACGGATTTCAATGGCATGGAATTTACCCCAATGTAGTCATTGGCCATGTATTAACACTATATATTTATGTGTGGTGGACTTTGGCCCAGTTTTTGTTTGGTTTTCCCTCTCGTATTTTTGCGTATGCCACTCACAGCGGATGTTTTTGGCTGGCGAATCGTGACACTCACAGACGGCGTGGCCCTCTGCCGTCTGTGTGTCTGCGTGTCTGTCTGTCGGTCTGCCGGTCTGCCGGTCTGCCTGTCTGCCTGTCTGCCTGTCTGCGTGCGGCTCACGCCCACAGAGATAGGCAATAGAAATGGTTAGCGCGCACACATATGCACAGCGGTTGTCAAACACGCAAGCCGCTTATACTAACGCCTCTCGTGTGAGTGTGTGTGGCTGCTTTCGGCCAGGTTAATTTGGGAAATGTGCAAAGCACCCAACGGCCCTGGCTAGCTGGTGGTGATAGGCGTGCAGGTATCCAGGGACTACACTAAGGGAAACCTTGCAAAATGGTATTCAAAATAATTTAAGATGTATCATATTTAATAAAGATATGGATTAATGACAGAACAGTATGTATAATTAAATATTGAATGCTTCCATATCCTTTAAGAATCTTGCTTAGTATTCAAAATGTTCTCTTTATATTTAAATATGCAATAACTTATACTTATCAAAGGGATAGTGAAATGTGTGTTTATAGAAACTGTAAAAGTACAAATAATAAAGTTTCCAATATTAAATGAGAAACAAAACTTTTCCAGCAACTTTATGTCCACCTGTCCCACATGTCCTTAAAGCATAAATCATGAAAAGTTTGCGGCGTGATGAAATTTGCTGTACTTTCATTTGACTTTTCTTGAGCAGATGAGTCCACATGTCGTATGTGCAATATTAACTTTTAGTTTCAGGGAAAGATATTAGAATGCACTTAAAACATAAACAATATGGTATTTTTTGTATTAAAATATAATAAACAAATAAAGGATTGATTTTTCCATGCTTATAACTAGTCTGTCTCTCTCTCTGTGTGGAATATATTTCGGGTAGGATCCCAACACGGTCACTGGCTTAATTCGGCACCACTCTGGGGCATTATAATTGCCATGAGTTAGCACTTTGGGACTCTTTCCTGCCGGGGTAATTGGAATTGGCTATGACTTCGTTTGGCCTGTTTAAACAATCAGCAGATGGCGTGAAATAAAGTTGGCTTTGTTGACACTGATGCAATGTGAAGCAGCAGGAGCTGGAAATGATTGCTCATCACAGGCGTTGGGGCTTACATGGGCCTTAACGATGTTAACCATTTTAATGGGTGCCCATTTCGGCCACAGACACAGATAAAAGTGTAAGTGGAAATGCTGAACGTGCTCAAGCAATGACCACAATTCACGCCTGGATAATGGATATTTATGTGCGTTTAAACCGGCGTATCCACGCAGCCTCACATCCTCGTTCCCCGGTTAACCAGATAGCCGGAGTCGGAGTGTTGTAGTTTCCCTGAACGATGCCCTATTGAGTGTAAATTGAAACCAAGCGTTAACTGTGCCCTCAAGCTGCCTGCGTGGGAGGGGTCCAGTGGAAATGCAAATGGCCAGTGGGCGGAAGGTTCGGTTCGGTTGGGCCTGCATAAATTAGGTCAGCAGCAGTTATTAAATGCATTTTATTCATAAGCTTAAAGCCCCGAACACGCGTTGCCAGTCGGTGGCAAAAGACAAATTAAATTCACGCCTGCTTTGGGTGTCCCTCGACTGCCTTTGCATATCAAAGCAATGCCGGAGCAGCCGGACATCGGTCTGCTCTCTGGCCATAAATATTTGATGAGCTACTGCACTCCCCTGCTGCTGTGCTCCTCTGCCAAGGATAAAATACCTGTGACACTCGGAGAGCAGGGATAAGTCTGCAATTGTGTAATAGATTAGCATGCAGGCACTTTACCATGTCGGAGCTCGGGTGCTGAGCTTATTTATAGCCAGAGATTCCGGGGTGGCTCAAAGCGGCAGTTTCTCTGGCCTAAATGGTTGCTTGTAATGTGTATTTATGTATTTCGGAAACTGAGGCAAGTAGTAAAAGATAAACGGTATCAATTGGCTCTGAGAATGTGTCCTATTTCTAACTGTTTAGCATTTTATATTTATTATTATTTGTTTAAGTAATTCTTCCTAAAGATTTATCTTCAGTTAAAACCCTTTTATTGGATACAATTTATAAAATGCAGAGTAAATCGACTTTAATCCCTACTGTGGTCCACTCCTCTGGAAACCCCAAATTGCCTGTCAGAATCAGTTGTCGGATCTTGCACTTTTCCCAGCTATAATCTCTGCTGGCAATTTATTTTGATTGCAGCTGCAATTAACTTGACTTGTTGTGCGCCATGTCCTGCGTGTGTTTTGTGGGTGTGTATCTCCCTGCTGATAATTTCTGTTCGTAGGGAGTATAAAGTTGCCCCATTATCCGCTTTGTTCATCGGATGCACAAGCTGTTTGCCACTTTTGATTGGAAGTTGTTGCATGCAGCCTCCAGACTTTATTACGTATACGCCACATGGGCCCAGCTGTGCAAAGAGAGCGAGAGGAGGAAACATTAAACTAAATGGGGTGGAGAAAGGGGAAGAATAGAAATGCCACCAACTATTTATGATACATACTCTGTTGACTAGCAGCATGCCATTCCTATTAAGCTACTGCAGAGAGTTCATTCCAGATATTGCTTTGAAAATATTGATTAGCTTTGAGGCTGGCTCACCTCTCGCAGATTTTCCATTGATTTGAATTTAAAATGAAGGCCACATCAAAATTTAATATAAATTCAAATATGAGCAGCAGCCTGAAGTAGAGCAGCGGCAGCGGCAGACAGCCAGGCCCATTCCCATCCCCATCTTCCACCCTCGTGAATCTGCCTTTATTCCGATGTAAATAAAACGGAAAACCGAATACCGAAAACCGAAATTACAAAAACTCGACCACTGCCGACTCTAATTAGAAACGAGTTTACGGCGTATTAATGTCTCATTAAATATTTCATTTGATTTGCCTTTGCTGGCGCGCTGTTATTAAAATTCAATTTCGAGTGTTTACATTCTATTTATGTTTTGCCAGAGTTTGCATAAATTTCCCGTGGCCCGGAGCTTTTCCAATGACAAAGAGCAGACTTTGTCCGGGGATAATTTTAAATAAATAAATTTGTTTTCGGCCATTAAGGGAAAGGAGTCCGTCCCGGCACATGAGTCCGTGAGCTCCGGCTCAAGCTTAGGCCAAGATTTATGGCCTAAGCCGCTGGCATAGCATGTGGATGTGAAGCCGGCTTCATCTCCAGAAGATGCTCTAGGTAAGCCCAGGAATATTTCAATTTCGCTGCCGCTTTTTTAATATCCAGGCGGAAATGGCAGACACTTTGTGCTCAATCCCTCATGTAACCCAAAAGAGCGTAACTCCATTGTGGTTTCGGTGATTGCCCCAAATATTTTACTGCCGTCTAAAAGCGCCGAGGATTCATTGTCAGCCGTCGTTGATGTGGAACTAAACGCGCGTCGTTTAGGGCGGGGGCCAAGGGGAGCCCATGGAGATCCCGGAAAAGGGAAAATGGCAGTAAGTAAGACATGCGAGTCCATTTGGCTGGGAGACAGAAAGCTTTCCACAATTTTCGCACACGATTTGTAAATGAAAATGGAGCATCCCGCCCACCTCCTCCGCCCTCGTATGGCGGATGTGCGGTTGGGGCTGGAAATTGTCTGGGGATTTGCACATCAAACATTTTCATCGATGAAATTCTGTTTGTCATTTTTGATGGCCAACAATATGCTTGGCTAAGTCCATGCCAGCCAGAGGGCCACTTCATCGTCGTCGGCAGCGCGCATCCACTCGTTTATCATCGAGTGGAATTTCCTGATTCCTGACTAACTAAGTGACTGACTCACTGAACATGAAAACTCGGCCTGATCAAAGTTAATCACTTGTGTGGAAACTAGGCCGCTGGATTTGATTCGATTCTGATTGCCTGTCGCCGGTTAATGGCGTTGGGGAATTGATGCCCAAGTGTCGGGATTCGCCTTTAAATTTGATGGACAGTAAAAAAGCCTAGCATATTTTATGAGTTTTTCAAAAGTCCTATTAAAAATAGTTGGAAATGTAAATAATGGAACGAATTTACCCCATTGGAAGGGTGCCGTTACATGCGAAGCCGCGGGAAGCCATAACAACAGTGAGAGAAAGACAGAAAGAGTTACAAGCTATCTGACAGCCGGGTTGCCCACTTGTTCTAATTGCCTGCTACTTAAGGTTGCCACCTAGCCTAACATCCATAAAGACTGGCTTTTGATTTGTAAAATTCAACCTTTATTGAATATATAATTATATGTTCCTTACAGTGCAGTGAACATTCCTCAAGGGCTTGCATATTCTAATAGCTGGGAAATTATTCTCTCGACAGCTGCAGAACTCTGCTCAAAACTTGAACAGCTACAGAAACAAAACAATGGAAAACAACAACAGAAATCATCAAAAAGAATCTGCAACAAATTTTGCAAATTAAAAGTTGAAAGGGAAAAGGGGAAGGGTAGGGAGAGAGGAGCAAAGTGGGTCATGCCAAGTAAAGGGACTCCCTGGAGAAAGGTTCCCCTCGCAGACATGGATTTATTTTTACTATACTATATACATCCTCTGCCAGCGGGTCTCTCCCCCTATTTTCATTGCATTTTTAATGCCACTCGACAATGAGTTTTCCTCTCAGAGCTTTGCCGGGAAGTGGCCCTAATAAGAGTAATTACTGACACTTAGTCCGACCATTGTTTGCAAATTTAATTAGCGATTTTCCATTAATCATTGCGGTTCGTCGGCTGTATTAAGAGCTCAGTCGAGCGCATGCTTTATTGATTGGCATTTAATTTATTTCTTTCTCCAGGTGCGGGATGCCAGCCAGCCAGCCAGCCAGTCAGTCAGTCCATCAAACCGGCTGCAGCCAGCATCTTAACAACTTAATTATATTCTTTCCATTGTTCGGCATAAAGTTTCCAGCAGTTTTCATCACACACTTTGTGGTTACTGAGTGACCAATAAGTTTTTCCTCTCCTCACAGTTTTTCTTTGTTATGCCGGACAAATTTCCTTGTCAAAAGCAGCAAAACTTCCGCAACAAAATGGGCGGCGAAGAAAAACTCTTATCTCTTGATAATAACACAATGTGCCGCTCTGTACACTGAGCATCAAATGCCGTTGCAGTTCTCAGGTGGAGTGGAGTCACTGGGAAGGGAAAACACTTTGTGGGTTTATTGTGTACACACAACATAATTCAAAGTAAGCAGGCAAGGGGAGAGCTCGAAACTCAGAACGCCAGAGCGCCGGAGGGGCATCCCAGAGCCCTTTCGTATCCATGCACGAGCAGCTCCTCCGTATTCCGGCCCGAGGATTCACCATTCAGGAGCTGGCAGCTCGAGGAGCAGCTGCTGGCACGACAATGGGCAATCGGCAAAGTCAACGCCACGGCCCGGATGTTGGCATTTGCCTCTGTTCACATGTCCTTCCCCATCGAAGGTATCTCGGTTCTGGCCCCAGGTTTGTCTCGTAACGATATATATCCGGCCTAATATCCGCTTCGTTCCATTGACTACTTTCTATCTGGTTTTTTCACAAGTTCTATAATGGCCTCTAAGTTTTTATTACGTATACGCCGCATGGCCGCAGCTGTTGAAGTAGAGAAAAGCATTACAGAAGTTGCGGAAAAATGAAATATGATAGGCGCCAGTTGGACTCAAACGTCTTTCTTTGAGAATTGCCTTTTATAGATGTTGGGTAAATAAAAATAATTATATTTATAATAACATCATTTAGTTTCCATATCATCAATTCCATAGAGAGTGTTTTGGTATAGGTATGATGCCTAAAACAAGTCATTTCCATCTGGTTTTCCTCCCTCTCAGTTGACTGAATCCTGGCCTGGCAGCTGACGAGGAGTTGGGACAAGAGACAGACGTCGAATGGCAAACACTTTGTCAAAAGTGCAGGGCGCATAAATCAAACTGCAGGCCACTCATTGCCCCGGCCCCGGCCCACCCTTCTCATAAGCATCCTTGACCCTCCCCGACACTTGATTTGAATTGCTGAGCAGCTTGCGAATAGAACTCCAGTGGTTTTGTGGCCTGTGGTTAACCCATTAAGATGCATGACTCGAGTGCCGCATTCAGGGATTTAAAGCACACTTTCACCTATAAATCACAAAGCGCTTCCTAAAGTTCTGGCCAGCAGCCCAATGAAGCCCCGCGGGCTTCGCCCCATTTCAATTAGTTCTATGACTGTTTCCACATAAAAACGATGAAAACACACAAAACTCGTTTACCTTGGTGCAAGTTTTTCGATTTCATAAATCTCTGCGGGCTCCAGACCAAATAGGATGCGGATGGGAGTTGGCCACCCGAAGGTGACTTGCTCTTTTCGAAAAACCAGGCGCCATCGAACTTTTTGTTGGCATCATCAGCTGCACCAACACAAAGGAGAGAGCCAGGAGGAGGGAGAGGCAGACACACATGCATTTAAGGGACACCGAAAAGGATGCCAGGTCTAGAATTCCACCCACACACGGGGGCTCTGTAGTTGTGTTAATTTTGCACTTCACTGGCATAATTGTTTGATGGACAGCCGGGGAATTGCTTCGCTTCGGAAAATGGAAAGTGGAAAACGGAAAGCGGAACTCGGAACTCGGGAAATAATGCAAGCTGGTTAAGTACTAAATTAGCAGCTGGCAACTGCCAGCAGGTTGCGAACTCAAATTGCGTCGCGCTCGCGAACAGTTCGCATTCAAATTCAAATTCAAATTGGGCCGTAAGCCTCAGGAACTCGACTTGATGGCTGATTAGGTTTATTATTCAGCGTTTTTCGGCTTAATCCATTTTAAGCGCGCTCCAGGACCTGGCAGTTTCTGGGACGCCCTAATTAGTATGCATGTCACACCTTGTGCAGGGCCGACAGATGTGACGAGGCATTCGATACACATTTGTTGTTGTCTTTGGGGGCACAGGAGAAAAACAAGCTGAAAGGATATTCAAGCTTTAGGATGGCACTTTAAAGGATTTCGTGTGAGTAGTTCAGGGAACTCGATATTGTGTTTCCAGCAAATAATTATCCCAGATAATTACCCATTAAGCCATTGCATTACGCTGCTCCATTGTTGATTCAATTCAGATTCGGATTTAAAGTGAGTATATATGTATAGCCAACTATCAGCCGCTTTTATCGTGCTCTGCGAGTGTAATTTCGCATTAACATTGTCACGTTTGCTCGCCGAAATCGAACGTTTAAGACACAAACACTGACGGGCCCACACGGCGTATGTGTAATGTGTTAAAAATGACGGGTCCTCGCCGCGTCTGCTGCCGGGGATTAGTGCCAAGTGCCAAGTGGCGCAGGATGGGGCAGGATATGCGGGCGTGTGTCCTTGAAACTAAAGGCCGAACCGAAACGCAAACTGAAACTGAAACTTTTTGGCCCGACATTCGAGTTGCGGGTGTACAAGCGGGGCCAAAAGAGCGAAGAGCGAAGAGCAATCTTACTTAACACAAAATATATTGTGGCAGCGCCATTTTCAATGGCATCGAGGGCCGGTTAAGTAGTTTCCCTCTGTGGCATGTGGCATGTGGCAGAGTGCTCGAACCGATGGCTTAACCCACTCGCACGATGCCTAGATTAATGTTTGCCTGGCAGACACAAAGGATATTTGATAAATGATCCCTGCCATTATGTGTTCCTCCATCTATCTAGACGCTCAACATGTGCAAGTACATTTATACGAGCGACAGCGAATGGCTCTCTGTTTTTTTGGCCACTAAACATATAGAGAGATCAGCCTTTAAGTGTTCCAGAAGGGCCTTAAGTCTTCGTGCAACTGACCTACAGTATGGGACTTTATTACCCACTGAAATTACTTTCTGACACATAAAATATTAAATTTATTTCGAGGAAGCAATAAATGTATTTATAGTTTAATTATAGGTTGAAGGTTGTTGTCTTGCTTTCCTCATATTTCATTCTAGGAATTAAACAATATCTTGATTAGTACGGAGTAACTTTTATTAAGAATTCAACTTAAGGAAATGGCACAAACTTATTGTCAACAACATCCTTTGAAATTCACAGGAAAAATGAACGTTTCCTTTTCCCTTTTCCTGCAATAATAATTCTGCACTAAACATGTGATTTGTTTTGTTCAGAAAAACTCTTGTTAAGTAATTTCAGTCAGAGGAAGTGGAATTTCAAGATTTGCTCAAAGTTTTCCGAGTTTAATTGCCAAACTCCAGGCTCAATAGCTTTGTTTTAAGTTATGTATAAATCGATTCCCAGAAAGGAGTAGATCACAGATATTTATTTTCATTTTCCGGCCTTGGAAAACACACCCGAAAATTAATTGCAATTGTCCGGCGAGTAATTGACATTGGTCCTGGCCGTTGCAGGCAGGTGTCCATGTCCAGGCCTCAGACGGCATATCCTGGCCAACTGGGCGCTGGCCGGTGTCAAAGTGCCTGGCAAAACAAGTGACAGGACTAGGCTAGTTGAAACGGGCGCCTGCTCTGGAGGATTCCCCTCCAACTGTCAAAACACGCAGGACACTAAACGTCATATTAAAGTAATTAAGTGACATAACAACTTTGGGGCATGCATGGGCACAGGACCTTGTTGAGGTTTCCCTGGCAAATTGCCTTATTGACTCATTAGCCCGCTTTGAGCGTCATTAGCCAGGACATTGCGGGTCCACTGGCCATGAGGAATTTAATAAAAACAGTCCAGTGGGATGGACGTATAAATTTGCATAGTAATAGCCGGGGGAAGATGAGTCCTGCAGAACCCGAGATTGTACGCATAATCTTATCGAATGATTTAATTCTGCGGGTTCCTCCCAGTTTCTGGCGCTGGCAGCCGGGCCAGCCTTTTGTGATGCCTATCTAGGCCTGAGTCCTGGACTCCATATATCCCATCCCATCCTGGTTATCTGTGCTGGGCACGGGCAAATGAGCAGCAAGGACAAGGGCTCCAGTTGAGGCCATTTGCCAGGCCACTTACTCCCATTTTGCCATGGTAATCGCTGGCTCCTGGGTGTCCTGATAACCGGCAGGAGGACCTTCATGAATATCCAGCTCAAGTGCATTCCATGCGTACCAATGCCGAATCACCACTCGAAATAAATCAGATGAGTGTCGAGTGCTCTTCGAAAGGAACTTACTTCCGGTTTTTTATTAACCATTATTGCATATATTTATTTCCGCAAATACAGAAACACAGAAAGAAACGTTTATATTTTTAAGTGTAAAAAGTCCGTTTTAATATATTCCAGCTGGGAATTATACTTTCCATTTCATATTTATATTTGGAAAGATTCTATTTGGATTTTATTTCCATTTTAACTATTTTTAATATGTTTATATGCCAAATGGCATTTGATTTTCTAGATATAGATACAGTTGCACAAAATATTTATTATTAAATTATTAATTATATCATATTTATATATATATTATATGTTAAAGACCCCAATGGCCTGCATTAAATTAATAGTTCCCTGGTTCTGTTTCCTGGCTACACATATTTCCCCTTTTTAACTTATAATTTATCATTTAAAATGCTTTTATGTCTCCCTTAATCGTCAGGTGGATATTTTTTTCGCGAGTATAATCAATTTTTGACCTTTTTGGCGTATGCAAAAAGCTTTGACATCCTGTTGAAAGGACGCGAGTCCTGTGGCGCTTTCCCCGTTGACTGTGCAAAGCCCAAGAGCCACTTAGCGAGTGAAATGCTGCAATTTCTCGTTGAATTTTCGACACTGCCAGGATCCAGGACTCCTGTAGTTGTTATTTTTAGCCCACTTTGCAGATTGCACAACCAGGTAACTGTAACGGCAGGCGAGCATCCTGGCAGCTCGTCAGGCGGCTTAGCATTTAAATTGAAGCCGTTAAAGTCGCATTTAACCCCGGGTCAAGAGGGTTGCCATAGTCGGTTTCATTTAATCGAAAAGCTGGCTTTAAAGGCACCAGCATCCTCGGCAAGGACTCGCTTTGATTCCAGGCTTAGTTCCGGGAAAATTGCTGTGGCTAATGGCTATTTATTATCGAATATTTGCGCAACTAATGCTGACCAGGAATTCGGTTAGCTTTGTTGAGCACCGAGTTATGAAGGTTCGATGGGCGTATTAACAAAGGAGTCCTAGGGAAAGGGTCCAGGGATACCCTCGACAGCAAGTCTGGGACTTTCCCTAAAAATAAAAGAAAAAAGGTTTGGCAAAGTTTTTCTCTGTCAGAATTCAAAGGCCAGCAAAGAAAACTGTTTTTAAAATCGCAATTGGGGCAGGCATGAAAATTTTGCCATGAATGAAAGTGAAGCAAAGCCATAAAAAGGCCAAGAGAAGTCGCCTGGAGAGTATCAATAAAGGCCATGTAAGCCGCCAGCCAGAGTAAACGAAGGCGAAAGGTCAATGTAAAAGTGCCAGGCCACAATAAAAAGAAACAGTCGCCGCAGCCACCAAAAAACATATATATATATATATATAAATCGCAAAATGGGAAAAACTGAAGAAAAGCTGAAGGCGGCAAAGGCCAGCGATGCGTGCACATAAAAAGGCAGTGGCAATACGCACAAGTATACGCTGTAGAATGCTTGTAAATATATATAACTACACCAGTGGCGGGATCGTAATTATATGACCCGACCTGGAAATACCCTAGGCTGGGAGGCATAGGCATATTTCACAGAAAACCAAACATGCAACTAATATTATTTGATGGATTAACGTACTTTAAGGACACAGTATATAACAGAATATTTTCATAAATCAATATATTATAAATTCAAATTTGTAGCAAGTATGTAAATGTATTCCAAACAACCCATAAGTTATGAAAATATACAAGGTATTAGCAATTTCTGAGACAGCTCGTAAAAGTCGGTGGAGGAGCGAAAGTATCCGGAAGGATATCGCGGCCGCGGCTGGGAATTTGAATACAAACGTACCGCGTCACTCGTAAACTTAAAGCTATTTATTTAATTTTTTAAAGCGCGCAATTTACATTAAGGGCTGGGAAAACCGCCAGGAGCGCTGGAGCCGAGGGAATGGGAGACAAAGGAGACGTTGTTTTTGCAGGGAATCAATTACATCCTCAGTGCGCCCAAGGAACTCATCTGCCTTTGCAGTATCCTCCTATCTCCTTCTCCCTTCGTCTCCATCATCGACTTGCTCTGGCTGCAAGCGATTCTTTGATTAGCTTCCGCCCACACAATGTCCTGCGCTCTGAGTTGAGTCCTGGTCGGGAAGCCAGCGGGGCAGGGATAATGCATGGCTTGCCTAAAAGGAGGAGCTGGTAATAAAATAATAAAAATTCTGTTTTGATTTCGTCCTTCCTTCCTTCGGCACGTCTCCCTGGCTGCCGTCGAAGACCATGTTCCAAATACGATGACGTATACGCAACCAAAAATAACAACAGCTTGCTTAAACAAAAATACAGGTATACCCTGCCTCAGGAAGTGGGTATAAAGGACGAGTTCGCCAGATATAAGTATTCGATTCTTTGATGGGAAAATTAGAGTTATTTATGAACTCTACAAGAGAGTTTTTTAATAGGTTATTATTATTACTATTTCCCAGAAATAATTCAGCAATCCTTCTAGCAATTTTAAGATTATTATTATTACTTTAAGTTTGTTAAACATTAGTATATCCGAAGAAATATTATTAAGAGGCTTTAATAACTTACTAATTGGGATATTGTTATTAAACATACATTTATTAAATATTTCACAATAAAGCAAGATGTCAAGAAAAGATTAAAAACATTAGATAAATAAAAACAAGTATTCAATAATTATGTGCAGAGTATCTCAGAGAAAAGCTGGAAAATCTTTGCACCTTGTTTTTCCTGTTTGTTTGCAGGATTCTTCGCGTGTTATGGCAACCAGTCGTTGGAATAACAAGGAGCCCATCAAGCAGCAGACATGGCCTCAGCTCCTGGCGTCGGCGAAGCCAATGCGATGCCTTCCCATGTCGAACTCCGTGTAGTATTTGCCCAAAAAGACATCGCCCAGAATCCACAGGGGACCGCGAGGCGAAGGCAGATCCACGGCAATGAAGGCGGAGAAGCAGATCCTTCGGTCCTGGTGAATGTCCCGGAAGACGTAGTCGTGGCCCTCCAGGAAGAACTGGCGACCTCCCAAGGTAAAGGTGATTCTGGGCAGACTGGAAACCTCATTGCAGTTCACCAAGAACTGGCCATAGGAGGAGGGCCTGCCGCCAATGGATTCGTTGATGAGTATGGCCTGGTCGTAGGGCAAGGCCAGGAAGGACGTGCCCGTGTCTATGATCACTTCGCAGCCGCGCTGGCACAGCTCCAGGTCCTTGATGGTGGCCGACTTCATCTTCACCTGCCAATAGGCGCGATAACTCACCCGGACGTAGGTGAAGTTGCCGGTGTAGTAGTCCGGATTCGAGCCCCCAAAGAAGAGGAAGCCGCCCTCCGATCTGCCCCTCCTGTTCAGGTACACACTGAATATGGGCTTTGAGAGCAGACCCTGCTCCATCATCGCGTAAAACGGAGGCTTCAGCCGCTGCATGGATATG
This sequence comes from Drosophila pectinifera, assembly GCA_008042775.1. NCBI lineage: Eukaryota > Metazoa > Arthropoda > Insecta > Diptera > Drosophilidae > Drosophila > Drosophila pectinifera. The sequence continues at coordinate 35,652 of VNKC01004740.1, read as the reverse complement.
CTCCTGTAGCCCAGCCCGAAGATCCCATCGAACTTGGCGGCCAGGAAGATCGGGCCCGGCATATTCGTGGCCTCCGCAAATACCTGATTCTCGATCTCCAGGCCGGCCACCCTCACAGTATCCGTTGAGAGGAACCCCGAGAGGCTTCCACTGCCGTAATGGATGGCAAAGGGGCTTCCCCGGGCCTTGTAGCTGGATGACCGCTTGGAATAGTACCTATTGTGGACGCGGCAGGCCGTCATTGAGACGCCGCAGCGCCCGGACGGCACCCAGAGGTTCGAGGATCCCGTGTCGAAGATCATCTTGAAGCTCTGCGGCGGAGTGCCAATGGTGATGGGTCCGAAGTACTGGGCGTCCAGGTAGTTGGTCAGCGGTATGCTCTTCACCTGCGCCTCCTCCTGCGAACTGCTCCGCTCCTCGGCAAACTTCAGGCGCAGTCTATCCATCCGGATGCCCAGCTGCTCAAAGCGATGGCGGGCAGAGGGAAAGCGCATCAAGGGCACGCGGTACAGCTCCGCCCGGCAGCCAACCGGAAGTAGCAGCAGCACCGGAAGTAGCAGCAGCACAGGTAATAGCGAGTACAGCCACATAATGCTATCAAAGGCAGCCGATAATCGAGCTCCACGTCAAAACCAGGTAGGAGTTGACTGTTCCAATGATAAATCAAAGCAAAGGCAGGTCGATACCATAAGGGTTCGGAGTGGAGAGTGAAAAGCGACTCCCACGCAACTTGTTGCAGAATAAATTGTGTTTAAATATTTCCATTGCATATGAGTTGCTTCCGATTTCAGCAATAAAAAGGGTTCTGCAGAGGTTGAAGCATTTTATACCTATTAAAAATATTATTTTTAAATTATAAAATGAAATCTGACTTTGCCGATTACTATATCTTGATTTGTCTATAGATTAACTATCATTTTATTTGAATGGATATAGTTTGTATTTATTTGCTGGCAAAGTCTTGAATAAAACTTTAAAAATAAACACTTTAATTCAAGATTTTACAAGAATATAAATACAAACTATTGCTCGAGGATTAAAGGATTTAAAGCTAACTTTTGTGATGAACTGAAAATAAAAACCTTTCCCAATGACCCATTTCTAAAAATATACAATATATATATTTATAATATATACAACATCCACTGCCATAGAAATATTCAATATCAAACACAACCTATTTTCCCCTCCCTTGGCATTCATACCGCACCAAAAACCCAAAGTACCCCACCCTGCGGAGCAAGTACCCAGCAGCATACAAATTTCCATGAAAATGTAATTGGAAATGTGAAACGTCTGTGTGGCGGCAGCATTTTCGAATCGATCTCGAATCGAGTATGTACAAGGGGCCAGGGGAGGGAAGCCTTTTCATTGCCAGGTGAAAGTGTGGGAAGGTGTCGAGTTCAAGTCGAGTCAATGTGTGAATCAATACCACACACAAAGGCGAGTATTTGCACCGAGGCCATTTGCATAAAGATGTGTTCAATTGCTTGGATACAAGTGTCTATCAAATATGTTATTGTCCTGCGAGGAGGACTTTCGGGGGCAGGCAGCAGACAGCGCCGCATTGGGGCTCCAATTAAAACGTCAGCGCAGTCTGGCTAATGCGACAATAGCAAGTCCCCCACTTGGGGCCCTCGAAGGATAACGGAAGGCGAGGACTCAGGTCCCGAAATACAAAAATCCCGAAAACCCTCTCAGACAGAAGTCCCCTGCCGTCGCCACCTGCCATTGACAGGCCACACCTGTGCTAATGGGGCTGGCTGGAACGCTCCAACAATGCCAGGGGTATCCTTTGCATTATTCTTATCCCGCTGAGGGCTTGCCGGCTCAATTAATTATTGCATTTCGCTCCCGGTCGGAGCCCGAAAAAAGGATTGGCGCGGACTGCGACTGCGAGCACTCACAGGTTAATTGGAGGCGACTTTGCTTTGCCTTCGGCAAATAACATTATCGGCAGAATTCAAATTGCATTATCAGCCATTAGGCAAAAGGCAGGAGAGCTAAGCAGGCACTCATTGAATTAGGCAAACACAATTAAAGTTAGGAACAGGACAACTTTTGGCTGTCAGGAAAATCAGGAGAATCAGTCTCTGGGTCGGAGTTAAAGTCGAAAGTCATGTCGGTGACTGGAAGTGGACTGAATGGGGCCGAGCTGTTCTGAAAAGCTGTCACCGGGTGTCAGGAGCCAAGGAAAACTTGTGTGGCAACACTTGTTGATTTTTCGGTAAGGAGAAACGAAAAGTTTCTCGGTTCTCGGTTCCTTGTCCTGTTTCCCGGGTTCTCCCTGTTTTCCTGTTTTCCAGCCTCGACCTGTGTCCACCACAAGGAAAAAGGTAAGCTCCTCCGAATTTGGAAAGCGGAAATTGCAGACAGGCAGCAGCACATTTCGTATTCTTTGATGCTTATAAATTAGGTTTGGTTTTGGCCAAGAAACCCACACGAAAAAACAGGGCAAAAGAATACCCAGCCTGCTAATACGAAAGAGATAGAGTTCCAAAGATGGCAGCCCACAGCTGTCCAAAAGTTTTTGGCCAAGAACTGCAGGCCATGTGGTCTTTCCCGGCCTTCTTTCCTGCCCTTCCGCCCCAAAAAAAGCAATTATAACGTGAAACTTTCACTCAGCCATGTATCTATATTTTGGCACACGAAAAAGGGTGCTTGGCTCTTTAAATGGCTGCCATTAAAGAGCCGGAGTATGTTGTGGGAATATTTATCTATACAGAGGACTGACTTGTTGCCGTTTTAAATTATTTATGGGCCAATTAGTGGGGTCGAAAGCAAGCCAAAAACCAAAGCCAGCAAACTCCAAGCTGGGTATCCTGTTTATTGATTTGTTTCGCAGCCGGCGAGAGTTTTGCCCACAGCCAGCAATCCCTTTAACCCCAACAGGATTGTTGGAGAAATATGAACAAGGGCTTGCCGAGTGTTCTGTATGAACTCGAACTCGTATCCGGTTCATCCTGTATATCCTGTGTATTCCGTTTCCGTTTCCCTCTCCCCGCGGCCTGCAGTGTCAATGGAGCAGCTGGAATATGGAAATAAATGGCCAGCGCCACGAGACGCAGAATAGTGCGGCCAAATTGAAAATTGCGTCGCCGCAGGAGGTGTTAAATTTCTGCAGGATTACGGAGCGAAGGATTATGCGTTGCCCTGTCAGTTTAAGAGGCAAAGTGTGATGAATAAGGCCAGACAGAGGGCCCATAAACGCTCCTCTCAACTCATTAACGCGCTGATTTTCGCACTTCAGCCCGGCGGTCGAATTAAGCGGCTTTAAAGCCGTTAAAAGGACTCGCCTTGCGGCCTTGATTGATTTTCTGTGGAGCAATCAATTAAGGCGGCAAGCATGTAAACACTTTGCTCTCGATTTTGATTGATTTTCGCTGGCGAAATTAAAGCTGGCACCCGTTTCCATAGTAATCAGCATGCACTGCCGATTTCTGGCGATTTAAGTGCATATATGCGGCTCCCCCAGCTATCCACTGGCAGTGCCAGGAGCAGCAGCTGTCCCAATTCGATTTGCATAAAGAATTGCTGTCAGCCTCCTCCGATGCCAGTCTGCGGAAATTGTTTTTAAACCGTCATCAGCAGTGCTCCTCTACTGAGCAAGTTTCCCCGCCGACAGCTTTAAGTTGTCGCTGCCAGTTCAAAGTTCTGGGAACAATGACAGGATTGCTTAAGCCTGCAAAGAGCAAATATTTAATTAGCCAGGCCCTCGGGGAGAGGCTCACTCCCTTAGCAGTTGAAGGGGGACCAGGACACACGTCCTGCGGCCAAAAACTTTGGGCAACCACAGCCAGCCGAGCGTAAGGCCCGTCAGATGGAATTCACTTTATGTCCAAGGACTTCCTGCCGCCAACTAGGCGCTGCCTTGGCGCCCATCCATAATACATGGCCCAACGCATAATTAAAGATATTCGCTGGAAGGCCCGATACACATAAATCACGCAGCGCCTGAATGCGCAACTCTTTCAATGAACGCAGTTTTTTAATCAACGAGAAGGTTCCACTGCAGGACGAATCTTGTGGGTGACGATGCTTTATATATATTTCATATATTTCACATTCGGTTTGATCAATTTTAAATAAGAATAAGTGTCCCACTTTAAGCATAGGCATTATTTAAAGTCCATCTCAATGTGACAGATTTATAAATGGAAAAATAGTATAGCATAGTATAGTATATAGTAATTACTTTGAGTTAAGCTCAAAGCAATTCTTAACACTTCTTATTTTATCCTTTTCTTAATAACCTTTAATTTATTTATACTTGCATCTAAGTAAGCTATTGGGGTTGTATTTTTATTTCTTGATTGATCACCTTTTGCACTTAGAAAGTGCTGGCTTTTCAAGTGAGTATCTGTAGCGCATTTCATTCACAATTTCTGTGGTAGAAAGTCTTAAAAGACCTTCTAAATCTTGAAGAAGTATTTTAGCTTTTAAGATTATTAGTCCTATTAATGCTTAATTAATTAATGTGTGATTTTGAAACCCGAATGATATGAATTAATATGTGAACTAAACTAACCCCAAGGATATCTTCAGTTTTGACTCCATATAATATTTAGATACAGCAGAAAAATGTGTACCTAAAGCAGCACTTTATTTTCAAGACCTTTGAGAGGCTTTCCTTTCTCTCAGTGAACTGTTTTCACCCATTTAACTCGAACATAGCCCAGAAACCTGTATTTCGCATTTATTTTTTCAGGTGCCCACCCCGCATTTAAATGTATTTTTGTAAGCCTTTGACCAGATGCCGACGTGTTAATGTCTCAGTTTCCGCGCCTTTCCTTAAACACCCCGGGCCTTGAGATTTCGGGGAGACGGTGGGTGGCGTTAATTAAAGCAACGCCAAACCCTTTGAATAAGATTTCATTTCATGTATAGTGGGCGCCTAAGCGAGTTTTAATTGAGTTCCGTTTCCCGTCTCGCGCGGCGTTGCTGAAGCTGCCATTTTATGCGCACAATTTGGTTAATTAAAATGCTACAATTGCGTTGGCATTTCTGTGGCGCCTCACGCCCTTTCCCCTCTCTTATCTGCCCGCTCCAGGTGCTGTCAAGTGTCCTTGTCGCAGGATCCTCAAACCGACAGCTGCACACGCCGCATATGTTGGCGGAAGTTCACAAGTTGGCGGCGGTGGGTGGCCATTGAAGCTAAGGACTTGCCACACATCGAAGTGGTGCCATTCAGGCATTTGCCACACGTTGTTTGTATTGCGTCTTGTTTTGCCCTTAAATACCTTTAAAGTTTTATATTCACTTTACATTTAGGCTACGCCCGGAAACAGGGCTACCGCAAGCGCCACTTCCGGCGGATATGTAAAACCTATACATCCGAGGGAGCTAGGGAAGGAAAGAAATCTCTGCATATCAAATGAACAGAACGACAATCATTCCGTGCATATTTCGTGCACATTAAAAATTCATTTCCATTTTATTTTTCTACTCCTTTTTCGGCATGCATCTCGGCAAACAGAGGAGTAGTTGGAGTGGAATATTTACATTTATATTCGCCTGTGTAGTTGCTTTTCCTCTCAGGACTTGGCTTTGGTTGCCTTTGGCTTCGGTATAGTTTCAAAAGGTATTCTAAAGGACTTTCTGCACTATACATGAAATACTATTAAACAATATATGCTTACTGCACACAGATATCTGTAGTTATTGACTAATAAAGAAAAGTATGTACTACTTTTTAAAAAGGAATTTTAACGGAATATAAACTCCAAATATTTAAAGGGTGTCCTATGGTCTTCACAAAATAAAAGTCCAGGCCAGCCTTTATAGTTTTTATCTGCACTTGCATGGCCGCTTCTCATGCAACATTTATGAGCGTTCCCGGGGCACTTCTGCCAGTAGTTTCCCTGAATTTTGAGAACGCCGAATTTGTGCAACATTTTCAGTTTAATATTTCCAAGGGACATTTGGCTGAAACGCTAAGTGCCAAAGCCATTTGGATGCTGAGTTCCCTGAGAGTTGACCTTTGAAGCGAAACTGGCAAGGGGACAGAGGTAGAGGAGCCTTTTTCTCAACTTGGGTCAATTAACTCATTAAACTTGCCACTGTGTTTGCCTCACTCAGGTCTAATTAGAGAGCAATTAGGCCTGGCCATGGGCAGATTTTTCTATTAATTATAAATGTAATTGGGGAAAATTGAAAGCCGAGAGGTGGCTCTGCCACTGTCCACAAATTTACTTGGGAAACTCTGCCACCTATTTTCGTTCCAGAGTTTATTTAATGCCTAAGGAATCCCTGATAAAGCCAGAGACCATTTATCCTCTATCCCGTCGGCTCATAAAATGTGTGTTTTGATGGAAACTTTCTGGCCATGAAACTTTTCTGCCCAGATTATCGTGCGAGATTTTGGAGAGCTCCTCGCCGCCACCGCCGCGCATTGTTGGCTTACCAAACTGTTGCATCCTTTTAGCCAAGTTCCGATGAGTTGAACATGTGTTTGCTGTGTCAACTTTTCCTTTCAACTTTTGCCATATTTTGCAGCCAGAATAACGCTATCCGGGCAGCGGGCCTTCAAAGTTATCCCCGCTTTTGCAATTCGCAGAAATTTATTGAATGCGCAAAAGCTTCGCATCATCAAAGAAAATAATCCCCAGCGACTACTCCCAGTAGCACAATGAATAAAGTAACCAAGCGAATTACACCGAAGTAAATAGACTTTTATTTATTTAGATGCTCAGATAGGATGTGTGATTTGTGAACAGAGAATGCTGTCCACTTTGGGTTACACTCAACAGCTAGAGTAGGAGACACAGCAAAGGGGCTTCTTGGGGGTCAATTGTCCTATGGGATTCACATATCTATATATGAGATATATGAGTATAGAAGGTGGTCTAACAGTTTAAAACGATGGGCCTGACTTGGCTGGGGTCCGCCTGGTACTTGGTTTCGTCTTTCATCGCACTCCTCCTAAAATAGTACTTGTACTAGCTAACTAATCGCACTCGCAGGTCTCCGCCGGAGGCGGAAGTGGAATTCAATGAAAGTTCAGTCTCTTAAGATGCAGTTGCCTGGCTAAAATCGTATCCAAGGATTCGTCTACACGGAGTTCTCCTCGAGTCCCTGCTGCAATTTCGTGGCAATTAGTCAGGGGAATGGAGTTGGAGTTGGAGTTGGAAGACTTCCTCCTCATCACAGGACTCACCCTCATCAGGGGACTAATGGCCCGGGGCATCACGCTCAGAGTGCTGCCGGAGCTCATGGCATTGCCCCCCGCCAGAGTGGGCATCGTGTGCAGGGCGTTGTTGGATCCCCGGTGGATGGACAGTGGAGCATGCTGACCCACCAGCGTGGTGGTGGTGGCCGAGCTCACGCACGACTCCCGCTTGCCGCGTCCATAGTAACTGGTCAGGGGTCTGCAAGAGGAGGGAGGAGGGTCCATCTAATCCAGTTACCTAGTCTGCACCTGGTCCTGGCTACTTACCGCATGCTCTCGGCTCGGGGGGAGCCGCCGCCTTTCGTGAAACTTTTCGTCGTGTACCTGGCCAGGATTACCCGGGGACAAATAGTAAGTGACGAGTATTAAACTTGATTCCCTTTTCAGGAAAGTGCAGCCGGGACCCACCTTCGGTTCTGGTTCAGCTGGATGGTGCGTGTGTCCCGCCACGTGGAGATGTGGTGTCTCAGTGCATTTCGCACCTCCGAGTTGAGAAAACAGTAGAACAGCGACACCGAGAAGCCCTACGGCAGACACGGCTTTAGGAGAAGGGAAAAGCAGGGCTGGGCGGAGGCAAAACCCACCTGAGTGCTCAGCAGCACAGCTCGCAGAACCGCAAACATGTGACCCATTAGGCCAGACTCCGAGGGCCCGGCTAGCACCACCAGGTAGGTGATGCCAAAGAGGGGAATCAGCACCAGCAGGGCCTTGGCCGCCTTCCGATACTGACGAGTCTCCACCGTGTTGGCCGAGCGGAGCTTTGTGATGAGCACCTGCAAAGACCCCACAATCATGACTCCCCAAGAGAGACTTCTCTGTGCTCAGTCTTACGCACCCACATGATGCGCAGCAGGAAGGTGAGATTGATGATTAGCACCGCGCAGACGGGTCCCTGGTATATCCAGTCCACATGGGTCTCCTGCATCCAGGGACAGTTGATGTCATACTGCCGAAAAAGCAAAGGTGAAACCAAAAGGTGAGCCACTCGAGTAGCTCCACGCGTAAGCCCACAACGAACTCGGACTCACCTTTTCGGGGGTGCTGTAGGTGACCGTCAGACTCTTGGCCACCGCCCAGGTGACAATGAACAGGGCCGGACCACCTGCCGGCGGGGTGTAGACTTAATTGGAAACCCAATACCCACGGGAGGCCCTTGCACAATCGGACTTACCCCAGCCTATGGAGGCGTAGATGTTGAAGCGCAGGTTGTCGCCCGAGAAGGTCTTCACCACCAGCATGTACAGGTACAGGCCCTCGACCAGCATCCAGAAGAAGTTCGTCAGCGTGAAGAAGTGGAACAAGGTGACCAGGGCGATGCAGCTGCCCAGGCCACTCCGGATGGAGATCTGGCGGATGATTAAGGCAGGATGATTATTAAAATCTCGCTAAATAAATGTCTTTATTTGATATGTATTAAAATGTTTACAAGTCTTAAATATCTTCCCTCTGGCAGAGCTTAAGAGACATGATTCTTATGAATCCGTGTCTTAATAATGTTTATTTTACTTTCTCTTCCGCAAATCCTCTTTTCTCGGAGGAAATGATAATCTACAGTGGTATTTAATACCTTCCCTCTTTCAGAGCTTTAGATTTGAGTTACTTATAAGCGATATTTTCTCAGAGAGAATGATAATCTCCAGTGGTCTTTAATGCCTTTCCTCTGATAGATAAATGATTCTTATGAATCCTTGTCTTAACAATGTTTTATTTTTATTACTTTCTCTTCTGCAAATCCTCTTTTCACGGAGGAAATGATAATCTACAGTGGTATTTAATACCTTCCCTCTTTTAGAGCTTTATATTTGAGATACTTATGAATCCTTGCCTCAGTGATATTTTCTCGGAGAGAATGATACCCTTCCTCTGATAGATAAATGATTCTTTTGAATCCTTGTCTTAATTATGTTTTATTTTGTTTACTTTCTCTTCCGCAAATCTCTTTTCTCGGAAGGAATGATAATCTACAGTGGTATTTAATACTTTCCCTCTTTCAGAGCTTTAAATTTTAGATACTTATGAATCCTTGCCTCCGTGATATTATCTCGGAGAGAATGATAATCTCCAGTGGTCTTTATTACCTTTCCTCTGATAGATAAATGATTCTTATGAATCCTTGTCTTAATAATGTTTTATTTTGTTTATTTTCTCTTTTTCAAATCTCTTTTCTCTGAAGGAATGATATCCCACTGTGGCATTGTAATACCCCAATATTAATAAGACTGCAGTTGCAATTATCTGGCAAGGAATTATCTGGAGGACTCACCTGGACGGACAACAGGAGTATCCAGAACAAAGCCGACATGATGTACGTGAAGAACAAATTGGCGTGGATGGTGTTGCGCAGGCAGCGCAGTTCCCTGTAGGCGGCAAGAGGCGGGCGGGGCCACCGAGGGTTAAGCAAGAATAAGGGCCAACAAAGGGGGGCCCAGGGGTTAACTGGGGGGCCACGACTCACTTGAAGTAGGCGAAGACAATCAGCGCCAGCGACAGCGAGACCAGGCTGATGGTGTACCCAATGTAGTAGATGATGGTGGGCAGCTCCACGATGACCTCGAACTCGGGCACTGTTTCCGGGGCGGGCAGGTGGGCGCAGGCATCGTAGTTGGTGTACTTCTCCCACGTCCCGTTGGCGTGGCAGAACCTAGTGGCATTCTCTGGGCGGGTTCAGAAGGTCACAGGAGATTATATAAAGAGTGAGTTTATTACAAAAATAATGTTATTAATATAAACATTAAAGGAAGCCAATATAAATGGTTTTCTAATAATATTATTCCAATAGGTTAAAGAAGTTTCTTGTAAAGCAAATGGTTATGAAGGCAAAGTTCTTGTAAAGTTTATTATTATTATAAATATATTATTATTATTAATATAAACATTAAAGAAAACCAATATAAATGGATTTCTAATAATATTATTCCAATAGGTTAAAGAAGTTTCTTGTAAAGGAGAAGGTGCTGAAGGCAAAGTTCTTGTAAAGTTTTGTTATGTTAACCATTCCTTTATATCTCTTATTATTTTATTAATAAAAATTGAATTTATTACAAAAATAATGTTATTAATATAAACATTAAAGGAGACCAATATAAATGGATTTCTAATAATTCTTCCAATAGGTTAAAAGAGCAAGGGAGAAGTTTCTTGTAAAGGAAAAGGTTCTGAAGGCTAAGTTCCTGGAAAGTTTTGTTATCTTAACCATTCCTTTATATCTCTTATTATTTTGTTAATAAAAATTTAACTTCTTGGCTATACTTTGCTGCAGTGCAGCAATAGGTAGGTCCACTCACTGCTGCTGTCGTAGTGAATCCCCTGCAGCTCGTCCATGCACTGGAGCACCGCCAGCGTGCCGCGGGCTGTTCGGGGCCAGCACAGGATGGAGTCGAACTGGGTGAGGCAGTGGTCACTGGCATTGCCGTAGGTGGAGGCCTCGATGTGCTCTTGCACCAGACACCGTAGCTCGACGCTCTCCCCGATGCCCTCCAGGTTGTGCAGATCCAGGAGGGGATCGCTGGCGCTGGCATTCGCCGAATCGATGTGGTAGTGGTCACTCATCCTGTGACATCCTGCCTCCCAGTGTCTGTCCCTGAAAGAGAGAGGTTTGCAGGGGGAAGGTATAACGATAAGTGACAAATAAAAGGTAGCTTTCAACTATTAAGTCCTTCAGGGGTTCTTTTTATGTTTAAAAGGATACATTTAAAAGGGTACCTTTATTACAATGCATTTGTATAGGTACCTGGTAAGTTTAAACTATGAAAATACGTTTCTATAATGCTGGAACAAGTTTTAATAATAATATTTATAGGTAAACATTCATAACACCCCCCAAGAAAATCCTTAATGCACGATAAAACATTTCATTCAATAAAAAAATATTTAAATATGTTAATAACACTATACATTTTTTAGGTTTCTTTTATTTACTTTCCAATGTATTATTGTGATATTTTACTTTTCAAATCCAACTCACATCTGATCCCTTTTAACCTTTGACATTTTAAAGTGTTTGAACTTATATTGACTTGGTTATTTTATCGCCAAATTGACTATATCCGTTTCTCTATCATCCCATCCTTTGCAGAGTTTGTCCAAGCGAAAAGTTTGTATTCCCACAATTGTTAGGGGATTCCCCGGCGGCTGGCAGGAAGCTAGCAGAAGGAGCCAAGCTGGCGGGCAAAGTTCAAATGGCAAGCCTTCAGCCCTCTCCCCCAGTCCACCGCAGCTTGTGGCTTTTGGCCTGTGTGTGTTAATTGCATTGGCCATGTTTCACCGACTCCGGGCCACGCCCTCATCGTGGCTAGCTTTAAGGCCATAAATTCAGCAAGGGGACTGGGCTCCATTTGTAGGGAAAGCAGCCCAGCAGGGCGGCTAGATAAATAAATAAATAAATGCACAGGCCCAGTGCCATAAAAATTCATTAGTTTTGCCATCAAAGGCGAACGCACGAGGCGTCAGCAGATCACAGGCATGTCCTGGATTTTGGGGGCTGATATGCGGGGCCATAAAACGCCAAACGCCAGTCAAAGGGCCCGAGGAGTCAAGGTCTGCTGGTGATAGAAATTAGAAGCGCTAACTTCCTGCCAGACTTTGGCCTGAAAGATGGAATCTCGCATTTATGCTCTGATAATAAATGGCATAAATGATGCATCGTTACATTAATGCAGGACATAAAACAACACACACACACCAGCGATAATAATGTGTATGTTAAAATGTGGGTGAGTACAGTGGGCTAAACTCCCTACTTAGCTTTGGTAAATTTTAAATAAACAGGAAACCACTTAGCTCCCACGGGAAAAGGGAAGGAAACCAAAAACCCACGTCAAAAGCAAAGAGCTAGAAATTATTTTCACAATTTCGCCTGGCAACCGGAGCAGACTCCATTAGTTTCTCTGGAATTTTGCGATTTACTTGGCCAGCTATGGCCACTTTCCCTGGGGCGATTTTCTAATTTCCAGCCGCAATCCATGAAATATTAAACCCGCAGGCAAATTGAAAATTCCGCCCGAAGCCGCTTTGCAAACTTCTTGGATTCCTGACCCATTGTGGCTCCTTTCTGCGTTTTTCATGCCTTTCCCTTACGGCAACTGACTCATAAATTAGCACAATGCATGTACATAAAACAAAAGCCGAGTTGATTATTACTGCACGGCACATGGCTGCACGTCTTGCCGGGAGTTTTTCCCGGGTCCTGGGAGCTGTTGGTTCATTAACTCGCAACACAACACACATACGCCCCGTTGCCGCGCTGCCCCGCTTCGACACCTCGCGCGCAACGCAAATGAGTTAAGAAACAGCCTCATTTGAGGTTGGAAGTATATGAGAATATATTTTTAAAAAGAAGGCAAACAGAGTGAGGAAAGAGCCGAGTCTAATTACCTCATAAATAATGTTGCCCCAAATTATCCAGCCTGAATTATGGCCACTGCTGCTAATTGCATATTCGATTTCAATTAGGCAAGGCAGAGAGACACTGGCAAGGACCCCAGAAGGACGCTTCCCAGTTTGGCGTGTAAATGCAAATTCGTTCTGACAGCTCGCATGGACAAATCTCATTTCGGGGGCCAGGCCCGTTGACGAATGTCCTGGCGAAAGCACATTCTGGCTGGAACGAATCAACGCTGGCATAAAAAGGGACATTACCACAAATATCCGCTGGCCAAGGAACGGGCCTACACACACTACTCGCAGGACATCCCGGGTCCTTCGGCTCCTTCGGCTCCTTCTGCCCCTCTGCCCCGCTGCTGCTCCTTCCTCGCATGCTATTACGAAAGATTGTATCTAATCTCGTGCGATTGCACACAATGGATTTGCCAAAGGCGACACAAATGCGCAAAAAATAGGAACGAGGGGGGACTGGATGTAGGTCCTTTCCCGGCCATGTGAGAGTTTCTGCAATTTCCGGCTGCCATAATGCTTATAAATGTTTGTTCGCAATTGCTGGGGATTTCTTTAGAGGATTGAAAATATAACGAACAGTGTGAATAGTGCTCCCTCCTCGGAGCATGCAGAGCAAAATTAAATTCCACACTTTTTGTCGGGCCATTGAAGCCCGTTTTTTACCCGAGTACCTCGACAAATGCTCCATCATCGCTGGGCTGAGGACATCAGGGAAAAGTGCTATTTTCGGTTCTCATTATGTAGCTCATTAAATTTTATATGCATAAGCAGCAGCCGGAGCGGAGCAGCGGAAAAAAAGGAGCATTTAAAATGTATAAACACCGGGGACCAGCAACATTACGTATACGCCGCGTGGCCGTGGGCAGCCTTGAATAGGAGCGTATAGAAAGTTTCTAATTAAATTGCTCGCTTGAGCGTGGAGCAATGTATTGGATCGGGAATACAGCATGTAATTTGCTGGGGGAATTTATTGTGTTCTCTGTAGGCCTCCTCTGGCCTTTATTTCTCCTCGTTGGCCGCTTTAGATTTATTTCTGGGAATCTCTTTTGACGGGATTCCTTGGCCGAGGTCCCGTCTAGACTGGGCTAACGTCATAATTTGCAGGCACGCACTCCATTGCCACTTCCGTATCCGGCTGAGTTTTGAGATCTCCCAAGGATGGCCACTTCCAGTGCTTAAGTCAGCACATATCCTTTGGTGGGCGGGGTAACGTACACGGACACGGACACGGACACGGACACTCGGGCGATTGCCAACAAGTGTTGCGTTTTATTGTGTGGCCTTTAATGGCTTTCCTTTCCTTTCAGCTCATTGTGCTCGGCACGTGCGCGATGGAGCTGCAGCCGAAGGAGCTACGTGAGGGATCTCCAGCTCTCCAGTTAAACCCATAAAAGGGCAGTGGTGGTGGTGCTCGAAATCTGTTATTTATTGGCTCAATAAAAATTTGGTTTAATGCATTACAAGTTGCCGAAATGCCAGCGAGATTTGCCAGAGATTTACTGGCCCCGCAGCGGAAGTCCATAAAGCCGGGCCATAATGCAAGGGCAACAAGTCGGGCTCTGACGGATTGTTATAGGGTTTAATTCGGAAATCTGGCCGGAATTTCCATCCAATCGATACTGCAAACACACAAAGCAATCGGGCAGCCCTCTTAAACCCATCAGCCGCAGGATTTTTCGCTATTGTAATTGAGAGTGCATTGTATCCGCAGGTAGGCCTGTGTGTGTCTGTATGCGGGCTCTGTGTGCTTTGCTATTTTAATTAACCACAATTTGTTAGCCTTCTAGCCCCGAACCCCTCACCAACCCAAAAGTTCCTTACCTTGTGCCTTGACTAAGCTAAGCTCCCTTTCTTATCCTTCGAATCCTTGGGAATCCTTGAGTTTAACACTCGCGCAAATGAGACCTCCAGCTGACCACAGTCCTTTGTCCTGTCGACCCGTCACTCGGCCCGGCTTAGATGCGTTTAACGCCTTCTAAGCTGCCAAATGATTATGTTTAAGCTGTTTTTGCTAGTTGCCTTGGTTATTGACACACACACACACACCGCACACAAAGCACACACACTCTATTCTGTTCACTTTCTATATTCGCATGTTAACGCAGGATTATTTGTTATGGCGACACTGAGGGCCAAAGTTGTACGAAGCGAATGGCGGGATTATGGGTTTCCTTTTTATTTTTCCTAATTAAAAAATCTCATTTAAGTCATTCGAAACTTTTTGAATTAAATTTCCCAACTCCGTTGGCCGAAACGAACCGCACTCGTTGGCATCCCGCTGATAACTGAAGGCAGGCCCGAAGGATGCGTCTTAACAAGGTTCGCGTTCTTACCAAAAGGCGCCAAATTTGGAGTCCACACGGAAAGCTCCGAAAGCTGCATTCCACAAGCTGTTGGCCGAGCTTTGCGCCAGTCAACAGGTGGGAGGTCCTGCGGGGATTGGGAGTGGGAATGGGCAAGGGTTTCGCCTCATCGGATTGCATTTCTAATGCCCGAAAATCTGCCTATTTGATTTATGCAAATATTTGAGGGAACCCCCATGTTTTCCCAGCATTTCGCTGGCTGTTGGCGAGCTGTTTGCTTAGGCAATGCGGAAAAGGGATACGCGGCGGGATATGGGATGATTGTGAGCCAAGGACCTCCTTTGAAGTCGCCGACTGATTTAATTGTGCGTGTGCCAGGCACACCGTTCTCTCACCTGGCCTAATCAAATTAAACTCAAGTGTCTCGGGCGCCCCGGTGACACTTATTGAAATATCAATATGCGGATGGTTCCCGGAAATGCCTGGAATTAAATTGTAGAGAAAACAAAGGCAACATTTTTATTTACGGCACTTCTTTTTTCTCTGCTCGTCTGCTAAATTTTATATTAGAATGATAAACATTCGTGCGGATGCTGGGGGAGTCCTGGAATGCGCCTGACACATGAGGGTTGAAGGGTGGTCTCGGTTTGGGTGTGTGGGAGTGTGTGTGAGTGTGGTTGTGGGTGGGGACTTGCTGTGCTCAGGGTGGCGACATCCTTATCCAAACTGTTTGATTTTCAAACAAATGCTAATGTCAACTGCCACTCAGAAGCATTTAAATTCCAATTTAAAAATGCTTTCTCTCCATGCCAAGAGCAAAGACATGTTCGTTGTCCTGTACGTATGTCCTCCCCATCTCTCTCCTCTCTCCTCTCTCCCCTCTCCTGTGTCTGCGTTTCTCTTTTTCTCCAATTCTCTGTGTAGCTCTTCTGCACGAATTCCGCGATTCCCTGCACACGCATTAAAGCCTTCGTCCTGTCGCTTGCAAATTTAATGTCACACGCCAATCTTTTTATCCTTTTTTTGCCCCGCTTGAAGGCCTTTCACAGTCTGCAGCCACAAAGTTTTTCCATTCGTTTGCAGGTGAATCCAGGCACCTCCTTTGTTGCAGCTATTGTTCCGACATCGCCCAGAACAATACAAGTTTTCAATTAAACAGATTTGCTTGGGGAGAGGGAGAAACTACAATCAATCAGACTGCTAAACTTTGATAAGACGGTTTTAAGTCTCTCTTAAGGCTCTTCGGAGTGCTTTACTTTCACTTAAATTATTTACTATCCCTGTGCTAAGCTCCAGCAAGGCAAAATCAACGCCGGTGAAATCGCTTTATGCCCCAAAAGCCATCAGCTTAGTGGTTAAGAGCATAAGGAGCAAATCACTGAGCAGAAGACACAATAAGCAGGCAAAGGAGGCAAGGAGAAGCTCTCACACGCACTCATACACTGAACTCTGCAAAAATATACACAAAAGTAGATGTTTTTAAATTATTTAAAAGTTTTATATACCCAAAGAAATATTTAACTAATATTTAACTAAGATTTTGTAGGATATCTTTTGGTCCGCATTTCAAGTGATTTCCAAACTCTAATGAAGAATGAAACTAGTTTTAGTTATTTATTACGTATAATAATTTAAAAAAAATGGAAAAAAACGTTTGAAAAATAATCACTTTACTATATTTTATTATATATATATATTTATTTATATATTTTATTTTTATTTTATTTTAAATTATTATAAATTAGTTACATATTTATTATATTCATTTTCATTTGCTTAAAGACTTGGTTAAATTTCATTAGAAAAATGTAGTTGATCTCTGAGAGATAGAACCTATATATACACAAGTAAACACTTCTCTTCTCTTCTCTTCTCTTCTCTTCTCTTTTCTTCTCTTCTCTTCTCAATTCTCTCTCAATCGTTGTCCTATTTCTGAGATATTTCTCGCAGTGCACCCTCGCATGAACGTAGGAGCTGGGCACAATGTCACTGAACAATTACTTAGCAGGCGTCTTCAACACCTCGGTGCCATAGGGGTCTCGTCTTTCAACTTTCCCATTAATTACACGCCGCACTAATTAGGCTGTAACCGAATAGCAAAGGGATTAATCGCAGCAGCACCTGAATGCTTCTGCTGTGAGTGCTTCCAGAGTGAGTCACTCCGATGTGATCCCACTATATCCGTATTATTCTCGCCCAATTTGCGCCGGCTGCTGGTATTTCCCCAGTTCCTGTCACGCACGAGCTGCCGCTGGGCCAATATAATCGGCTGGAATCGGGCCCAGTCATCAGTGGGCCGTCATCAGTGGACTCCCAGCCTTCGGCGGACGCATTGAACCAACAAACAATGGCAAACGACCCTATTTCATTAAAGGCCCATTAAAATGGGACCGATTTTCGGCTATATAAAGCGGCTGACAGAGGGCTAGGAGAAATTTATTATTTTTGCGGCACCAGCGAGGAGATTAATCATTGTTCTAGAAACATGCGCAAATCAATAATTAGTTTTTGTTTTGCGACTTTGGTGCTGGAATGTTCGCAGGCGGCCTTTAACTGCTCAGCGCCGCCGAACTTTAATAATTTTGTGAGTGGAAACTAAACTGGCCTCCGGTATACTTAAGGCATCCTTGCAGGACATAAACACTTGCTGTCGCACGCCGGAACTGGATATGGGAGATGTGCCCCAGAAGTGCCACAAATATGTGAGTGGCCTGAAGTCGGCCAACTCCAAGTACCCCAGCTATGCCCATCTGGTAAGTGGTCTGCGAGATTTAAAGAATACATTCTTCAAGGGATTGTGTATATATGCCAGTGCTATCCCGACTGCATCTATCGGGAAACAGGAGCTATGGTCAATGGCAGAATCAATATGGAGACGGTTAAGCAGTACTTGCAGCAGCATGTCCACCGGCGGGATCAGGAAATGGTGGCCCACATAGTGCACTCCTTCGAGGCCTGCCTGGGCAACGGTGCGTATGCTTGTTGTGACCAAAACACAGGGTATTAATGAGGCTTTGCATTATCCCTTCATTTCAGTCAAGAGCCACATGAAGTCCTCGAATATTGAGTCCTACCAGGTCCTGCCCCACGGCTGCTCCCCTTTCGCCGGCATAATCTACAGCTGTGTGAACGCCGAGACCTTCCTCAAGTGTCCCCAGAAAATGTGGAGGAACGAGCGACCCTGCAACCTGGCCAAGGAGTTCGCCGAGCAATGCAACCCCCTGCCGCATGTCCCGCTGCCCAGCAGCTGATAACCTTATTTAGTGTAAACAAAGGCTTAAAGTAAAGGGTATATCCGTTAAGTTTAATCTCTTGCTGGCTGTTTCGTGTACATTAACATTCGACCTCGACTCGCTGGCCATAAGCCAGCAAATTGACCATGACAAATGGCTTCGCCCCCATTGTTCGTGCCCCCATTGAGCTTTACGATCAGTCAAAGTTCGGCGTTCGATTGGGCAACAGTTGCCGCATAAGCCCGCCATGAACCAGTTAACCCTTCTTGGCTGCCTCCTGCTCTGCTCGGCGGCCCGGGCAGCCTTCCAGGACTTTGTGTTGGGACCGGAGGTAACTATGTCTCGAGGGGAAGGTTGAATTCATAAACCAAAATCCCTTCCCGTAGTCCTATGAGGGCGATGGCGAACCGCCCGTTGAGGAGCAGCCGTTTATGGACGAGGAGGCAGTGCAGGACCTGATGATCTCATTCCAAGACGTAGAGCGTGACGGCGTGGTTGACACCAATCTCCTAATGAAGGCCCTCATGCAGCATGCCAAGCGGTTGGGCATGAGCTTGGAGGATCTGGGTGAGCAGGAACCAGAGGATATTACCCACAGAGATATAAACCCAAGTCCCCCATTCATAAAGCCTACTTAAACATGGAGGCAGACGAGGAGGCGTCGGTTAACCAGCTGGGCTGCTCGTCCGGCCAAGCGGAGTTCAGCTACCAGGAGAGGCCCACCTGGCGGGATGTGCTCTTCCCCTAGGCCCCCAATAAATGGCATCACTCACAGTGACCACAGCAGCTTGAAATATGTGCTTCATTTAATTCCAAACCAAGGGCTAACCTAGGAGCTGGTCCTCGCAGCGAATGCTGTACTCCCTGGTCTCGTTGCACCCCGGGCTCCTGCTCCACACGCTGTCCGGACAGTAGCGGTAGAAGTGCCTATGGGCGCACAGCCCGTACATCAGAGCCATGGAGGCGCACTTGCCGGTGACGGGCATGCGGCGGCGCTTGAGGGTCTTGATCATGGCCTGCTCCTGGCCCGAGCAGTTCCTGAAGCCCTCCACGTAGACCTGCACGAACTCATCGGTGTCCAGGATGGTCCGCATCATGGTCTCAATTTTAGGCATCACCAAGCTGGTGCCGTTCAGGGTTTTTGCCGCCTGGAAGATGCACTCGAAGCTGCACTGCAAAAAGAGGTTCTTGAAAATTATTATCTTTGAGATCAGAACTTGAACTTACGGGTGTTATGTGTGCCCCATTGACCAGGTACTGACCGCACTGGGAGTTGTAGCTCGAGAAGTCCATGTAGGGCAGCTTGCAGCAGTTTTTCAAAGCCTTTAAAGTGGGGGTTAACTATGTACATATTAAAATACGAATTAAATTAAGTTACTCACAGTGACTTCCGGCCTTTGGGCGCAGCTCTCATCCACAGCCGAGTAAGCTGGCACGGACATCAGAAGCCAAGTCAGCAGGTGAAGCATTTCGGGAACTTCTGCTGGCCGTACAGTCCCGCTCATCCCCATATATACACAGCTCCCACCGGAAGCCCCAATGGCTTTCTTCTTGGCCCATTTAGCCCACGCGTCCCATCATGAAAATAGCCAGTTCATTTTAGGTTTTATTGCCGCAAATCACGGGGATCTCTGTTTTCTGTTGCCGGCACTGGCACCACGTGATGCCCGCGCACTCGGGCAGCTCAGGTTCTCCAGTCGCGCCAGCTCACATGACTCCGTTCCGGACCAACTGGACGAGGGGCAGTAGTTGAACACGTACCTCTGGGCGCATATGCCGTAGAAGAGGGCGGTGGGGGTGCAGTGATCGGTGTTGCCTGAATGCCAGGGCCTCCTGTTCTTCATCATCACCTGCACGGTATCCGAGCAGTTCATAATGCCGTCCAGATAGGCTTCCAGAAAGTCCAGGTTGCTGCCCAGCAGCTTCTCCAACATGACACGCGTATTCATGGGATCCGGCTGGGAGTCCACCAGGACTTTGGTCTCATTGAAGATGCATTCGTAGAGGCACTGTGGGCAGAAGAGGGAATGGTTTTCAAAGATAAATATTTTATGGATTTTGGAGAACTTACCGGCGATACCTTGGGAGCTCCAGTTGGCATATACCTGCCACATTGATGTTTGAACTGCTCGAACCTTAGCGTGGGATAGGAACAGCAGCCTCTTACGGTCTGGAATGGGGAGCAGATAATGGGTATCCTCTTCCGGAGGAGGTCTCTGAGTAACTCACCTGAAAGTCCTGCCGGTGACTGCAGTCCACATCCAGTGGAATGCTGGCCACTGTGGCCACCAAGCAGCAGATCAGTAGAGCTTTATTCCAGGCCATTATTTAATTCAGTCTGAGCGTGGCCCGGGCCTAACCGCTTAATTTATAACTCCAGTTACGAGGGGCCTCCACTAATTAATGGAGCACATCGCACACTTAAGCGGCGGTCGCGTGAGGCAAACTGGGCAGTCATCGTGATCAGATGCGGATATAGTACTTCACGGCGGGCCAAAGTCCAGCGATTCGTTCGATTTCGGACGAGCCCCCATCCAAAGCCAGACAGATGCCATTAAGCTGTCTGAATTGGATCAGTTTAAGTGCAATCACTTCCATTAGGAACTTGCAAGCCAGACACCGAAATGGGTCTAGTCAGAGGGGGAAAACAGCTAGGATGAGAGATGATGACTCCCACAATCGATGGGTGAGACGCCTGACAACATGGTGGCTAATACCGCAGAAAGCAAACTGGAGACAAGGACGAGATATCCACTTAAGACGATGCCAGCACTTCCTCTAGTACTCTTTTCCTTCGGCAATGCTTTGTCTGCCGGCCGGAATACCTCTCCGACCTCCAACTCGATTACGCATTCCGGTACCAGTTTCCTGAGAGCCTCGCACTGCTCCACTGCCCTCCAGTTGACCTTGGGGCAGTTGTAGGTCAAGTGCACCATGATGCACTGCGCATGGAGCATAGCCTGGGGCCGGCAGCTGGAGTTCAAGCCCATCCACTCCTTTATCGCGCTGGCATGGCGCAGCACGAAGTCGTCGTGTTGGGTGCCCTTCTCCTCACAGATGGAGTGGGCCTCCTTGAAGGCGGTTGCGTACTGGTGGTAGCCATTCAGAGGATTGTACAGGTAGGTGATCATAGTGTAGAGCTCCGGCTTCTTGACCTTGTTGTTTGCATCGAGGAGCTTCCAGTGCCTGTACAGGCACTCGTAGCGACACTGGGGAAGGTGCCTGCCTGGCTCATTAGCTCAAATCATTGCTTGGGGTTACTTACAGGCCCGTAGTCATCCCAGTATTCCGTGCAATTGGAGCCCACGAACTGAAACTTGTCCAGCAAGGTCATGCCACAGCAGTAGGCCAACGCCTTTGTGTCCACCAACTGTCCACACTTGGGGTCTTCCATCGTGTCTGTGCGATTGAGACAACAAACCATCAGAGGGATGCACAGGAAGGCCACCAACCGCTGCCCAAGCGAGGTCATTGGAAGCCAGAGTCTTTAAGAACAAGCCACAGGTCACAGGGAAATTTTGAAAGCCAGATAAGTACCTACAGATATTTAATTTCTTTATTTACCAAATGACGTACATTACTAAGCTTGTGACCAGAGGCTTCAGTGGGTTAAGCTCTAGAGTCTAGGCTATCTTCAGTGTCATCTCTCTGCCGGCCACATGCAACCACATGCAACTGAGTTTCAGTTGCATCATTCGGCTTTCGAAGCTTTAGCCATGCGGACGGGGCGTATACTTGCTGTGCTCATTTCCCTGGGATGGATTTGTGCCCTCGAGGCAGCCAAGTGCAAGGCAGCTCCGAAATCAGTGCAGGTAATGCTGACCTTCTGAATATCCTGGAATCCACACACAATTTACAACAATTCCTCCTCAGAATGTACACGTTTGCTGTTCGGCGCCCATGCCCAATTGGGGCGTCTTCAATAGTGAATGTCATAGTGCTGGCAGTCAGACAAGCGTAGGTATTAATGTCGCCCTTACTTAAGGCCACCTAAATCCGGTTGGTTTCTCACTTTCAGTGCCGCCTGGCCTGCATCTTCAATGCCAGCTCAGCTCTGCAGGGCACTCGCCTTGTCCAAAGTCGCATACGACCCATGCTGGAGCGAGCCTTCGCCAGCGCAGCCGCCATTGATGTCTATGAATCCAACTTCGCTCGATGCTCTCCGGTGGTGAGGAGCAAGTACCAGGAGCTGGCCCCACTGAGTCGGCAGAGCGACGCCTGCGACAGACACGCCGTCTTCTACAGTCTCTGCGCCTACTCCCGTCTGATATTCACCTGTCCGGAGAAGATGTGGCAACGGAACAACAAAATGTGCCAGGAGGCCAAGACATATGCCAGAAACTGCTCCTGGCCAGCTCTGAAAATGTTTATGAAGACCACGTAGCAAGGCTGCAGCTTTAAGGGAGAGGAACTGCTATAGCAAAACTTTACTTACTTTCTACCAAAGAGTGTATATATTCCCAAGAAAGCAGTGCAAACTTCTCTACGATGTGGGCTTCCTTTTATTCTTCACGGGTTGCGTTATCAGATCAAGGACACTATACTTACATTTCTGATGGTAAGCTCCGCAATTGCTCTTACCACCTTCCAACTCCGCGATGTAGTATCGCTCAGGTAGAGCTTCATATCGGGAGCTACTCGGACTGAACATTACATGGACCAGGCTCCCTAGAACCCCATTCAGATCCCCCAGCTGATAGCTATTCGCCTCGCAAATCAACCTTAACAAACAGCTGTCGCCGGACCCCAAGCCGTGTCTATATAAAATGAGTTTCACTTAAGAGAACATTCATTAACATTCACCGCTTTCCACTCACAGTTCGAGGCGATGACTGAGTAGCTGGTAGAACTTGGAGCGCGGAAGGAGAGATCTTTTCTCACGATCTCTGCCCACGGGCTCGCCCATGCCATCCAAGGGAAATCCCTCGAAGAAGTCCTTGTAGTCGGGATCGTCCGGCTCCTCTGGCGGTGGCTTAGGTTTGTGTTTATGTTTGTGTTTGCGCTTGGGTTTATTTTTCGGTGGCAGCGCAGCAGCCACGGGCTTGAGCTTGGTCTTCTTCCTTTTCTGGTTGCGAGGCGGCTTGTGGTTGTGGCCGGAATCGTGAGCAACATGGTCATCGTAGTTGTCATCGTACACAAAGTCATCGAATGGTGTATGACTGCTCAGTGAGCTCTCCTCATCGGTGCCGTTGCCATTTCGCTAAGGACAAATATTAATCAGCTGTAATACTAACTATATATTTTAGAGAATTCCTTACCAGAATTGGGGGCTTCTTTTTCCAGGTCTTGGGCAGTTCGTAGGACACCTCGAAGTTGTAGGACAGAAAGCACTTCTCTTTGGCCAAGTCCACGGGCAAGGCGAGGGCCACAAAGAGCTACCAGGTAATTGAATAAGAAAAATGAGGATCCTTAATCTCTGTATCAAATACTCACCGAAGATGCTGCGCCCGTGCTCCAAACAAACTTGGCCTGGGGAGTCTGGAACAAACCCAAGCCCAGAAGGATTGGGAGGGTTACGGAACCAACCATTGCATCCAACTGCTCTCATTCAACTGAGCAGTCAAAGTGAAAACCTTTCCTATGCTACCCAGGGGAGTGATGATCCAATTAAGAATCTCTAGTTTCTAGCAGCGAAAGTTGCTAATTGATAAGCCGGTAAGACGAATAAGGCCAAACGGTGGGTTCTTCTCAGACAGAAGTTATATATATTATCAATCTATATTTTATTGCGTTCTATGTGCTTGAGGATCTCGTCAAATGGTTCCGATATCAGCTCCAGCAGACTCTCTCCACAACCTGGTTCGTAGTAGTGACAGTGATCATTGTAGCCATCATGCTCGGCTTGGTAGTAGCGCAGGGGGAGATCTTCGGACTCAGATGTACTGGGGCTGTAATGGGGAATATTGCATTATAGGGGGCTCTATAGGATCCGTCTGAAGTATACCTGAACAAGACATGCATTAGGCTGCCCAAAACACCGTTGAACTCATCTAGTTGGGCTGCATTGGACTCGCAAATTAAGCGCAGTAAGCAGGATTCTCCTTGGAAGCCACTCCTACAAATGGATTAAGCTCAGTACTCAGTACACTTCAGATTTATCTGGCAGATCTAAGCCCACCTCTTTAGTTTATCTATGAATATACGATAGATATTCGTGCGAGTGAGCAGGGATCGAACTTTGCGCCCTCTGATGGGTACTTCAGTGGATTCCACTTCCTCTTGAGTCTCTTCCCCAGCCTCGTTCTCCGCCGAAGTGCAATTCTGGCAGTCAGCGGACAGCTTACGAGCTGACTCCGCCGCCGGCTCCGCCTCTGCATCCGTCTCTGTGTCATCCACTACCACTTCCTCCGACTCAATGGGTCCGTTTTGCTACACAAAGACCGTAAGTAAATAACCAAATAATATTCCCATTCTGACTGAGTCTGTTTGCAGTTCAGCCGGCCTGTTCATTGTGCCATAAAAGCGTGTTAATTGTCAACAAATGCGGCGTTTTATAGCCGAAAATGAAACTTACAAATATTGTCCATTTCTCCCAGTTTGTGGGCAAGTTGTAGTTGGCCTCAAAGTTGTAGGAAACAAACACATTTCGGTGGGGCAACTCGAGGGGAACTGCGATGGCGGCAAAGATCTAAGGTTAAGATGCTCCAGGAGTGTTTTATACGATACAAAATGTATTTTTAGAACTCACGCCATGGGTGCTGGAAGCAGTATAGGCCAAAAAGGGGTTGGCCGGCTCCAGAAAAACAGTTAAGAGGGAAAGCAGGCAAAGAAAGTATCCAGGTGAACTCATTTTCCTTCTACTAATGAGCACGATATACCTCCACGAAGTTCTGGCAGCAACTGACTTGCAATTGAAGCCGAGTAATTGCTAGAAGTGCGTGGCCCCTGAGAAGCAAGTGATCGCTAATTGGATAGGTAAACCCCCCAGAAAAGTACGATTTCTGTGGTACTTGAGTTTATTTTCTTCGACGGCGACTTGCAATATCACTGAGAGCCTGTTCCAGTGGCACAGAAATCAGATCCAAGACGTTTTCCCCACAGTTTTTGGTATAAGCCGAGCACTCCCCGTGCTCTCGTCCATCGAATTCAGCCTGGTAATACTCGTGCGGCAGGTGCTCATCCTTGGAGCTGCTGGGGCTGTAAGGGATTAACAAATTAAGGATATAGTACTGTTTACTATATTAGAAAACTAACCTGAATATGATGTGTACTAAGCTTCCCAAGAAGCCATTCACTTCGCCCAGTTGCGAGGCATTTGTATCGCATATTAGGCGAAGCAAACAAGCTTCGCCAGGAAAACCAGATCTGCAAAGGGATATATTACTCATAAGATGAATATAATAATAATAATTTAAAAGGAGATATCCTACTCACCTCCTTAACTTATCTCGCAGCATGGCATAAAAAACTGAGCGGCTCATCAGAGTCAAACCTCGCTTCTTACGCGATGCCACCACTTCTGAAGCATTCGCAGTGGAAGTGATATTTCTCTCCAATTTCCAATCTGTGCAATTCTGACAATGCCCGCCTCTATAATCCCGACCCGTGGTGGGATACGTCAGATAGCTGTCCTCAAACTCCTGACCCATCTAGGAAGTGGAAGACAGAAGCACTCTTTTGTCAAACAAAAGACTCAAGACACGAACTCGGCTCCGCGAGACTCACCAAGATCGGCGGATATTTGTACACGTGCTCCGGTTGATAGTAATTGAACTCGTAATTGTAGGACAGAAACACATTCCGATGCGGCAAGCCGATGGGCACCGAGATGGCCATGAAGATCTAGAAACCGAAACCATTTTACAAAACACAGCGCTCAATGGCTTGAATTCTTAGTACCCCAAACTCGGAGTTGGTAGTGTAAATCAGAGCAGAGTCGACTAATTTCCAGCTTATTATTATGGCACATAGACAAAGCCAAGGGCTAAAGATAAATATTCTGTACATCGCAGAGGTGTCCAATAGTAACTAATTTCCGATGCTCGATGAACAGCGTTTGAAAACCAACTGGCAGAGCAAACTGGACTGGAGCCGGCAAGAAAGGTGCGTGTCCACGAAGCTGTTAATTAAATCCAAGAACTGGGATCTGGGTCGCCATTGAATTGGTTTATTGCAGTTCAAACTGTAAGCGCCTGATCCAACATACAGTTTATTGTCTTCTTCCATGTCGTCTACCTTTAACTTCCCGCTGAATATCGTATAACGGCCTTGATATCAGGTCCAAGACGTTCTACTCGCATCACTTGAGCTGCTGGCTCTGCAGAGGAATCCCCTATTAGGTGTGGAATATGTGCTAAAAATATCTTTCGGTTCTATTAGTTAGCGCCTCTTGGGTGTCTGAGCTCTTGCCACTTACGTAAATATGATATGCACTATGCTGGCCAATAGTCCATTGATTTGGCCAAGAGTCAAGGCAAAGGATCGCGAGAAAGGACCGACTAGCTCGTAGTTTCCTTGAGCTAGAAGAGCCACCCAGCCGTGTAATTGTAAGGGACGAGTTAGCACCGAACTTAACTGCAGTCGACGAAGTGTTCCCAAAATAACCGATAGCGAGAATTATCCAAAAATAGATATGCAAAAGAAAGTCGGTATCTACGAATTTGCAAATAATGTTTATTCCAATGCGTTCCGCATACGCTTAGAAGTTACCCCTAGTCTATAATAATGGTTCTTGAGGTGTGTGGCAGACGCTCGTGGTCGCCTCCGTTTAGCGTTTGCTACCTGGCGTTGCGTAGCTTACGCTCCTTCCAAGTAACGTACTTGCTGTTGGCGGTGCGTAGCAGCTGGTTCATGTGCTGGGTCAGCGAGGAGCGCAGCGGCGAGAGCTCGTGCATAGCGCGATTCTAAAAGAACAAGCTAGTTAGTAATGAAATCAAGAGATGGATTGTAGTTCGACCTACTTCAAAGGGCACCAGTTTGGCCATTTTAAAGCGCTGTAGTGTCTCGTGCATGCGCTGCAACTTCGCCTCCAGCTCATCGGTAGTAGGTGGAAAGCAGCTCCAGAAGTGCTTCAGTAGTTCGGACAGCGACAGATACAGGTGGCGCAACTCACGCTGGAAGTCACTGGGGACCAGTTCTGTAAATGTTAAGGGTGAGTTATCTGCGTCACTCTCCAAATGTAAAGCATCTTACGTCCTGCAGACTGCTCCTGAAAGCCACGCATCATCGAACCGCCTGGACTCAACTCGCCCAGGGCATTTACAGCCGCCTTGGAACAGATAAAAGTCCGTTGCACGTTGCGGTTGAGCCAGTTCTCCGAGTTGCGCACCAGCTTGTACTGCACCTCCTCCAGGCTCTGTGCGTCGTGGTGATTTTCGTACATACTGTTTTGGGTGGGGCCATTGAGGTAGCGCTCCACTCTAGACAGCTCGACTTGTTTGGAATTGGCCTTGTCTCCGGCGGCGCCTTCGCCGTCCACCTCCATGAGAGGATCCCCGAGATCCTCGTAGTGAATCTTGTCGATCAGTCGTTGCTTCTTGCTCTGCGGCTCGTCTTTGTCCACCTGATCAGTGGAACGCTTCGAAACGGAAGCCGTGTCCGTCGCCGTGGCCTTTCCATTAAGGCCGTTGGTGTAGGCGGAGTGAGAAACCGGCCCGTTGGCACTGTTTGTGCCATTGGTCATGGAGGGCGGAGCATTCACATTGGCACATGTCTTGAGGACCATGATGGAATGCTGGTTGAACCGCTTGATCATGTTCTGGTGCACAATGTTGCCGCTGTTCACGACGTTGCGATCCCCGGCCACACTGCCGAAGCCCTCCTCCAAAGGAACATCCTCGAATTTCTTGAGGTCCAGCAGCGGATCACCGGCTCCCTGCTGCACAGCCGCCTTTAAGGCCTGATCGTCGATCTTGCCGCACTCCGTGAATATATCCTTGGTGCCAGCGGTGAGACGATCGCGGTGGAAGTAGTGCGACTGGAAAAACTTGGTCCAAAACTCAGACTCGGGCATCTTGGCGGGCACATTTTCCATGTGCTTGCGCTTGACGGCGGGATAGGTTTTAAAAATGCAGTGGATCACGTCGGATGTGAGGTTGTACTTGAGGCCGTTGCAGCCGTCCGTTTGTGGCTTGATGTCGGCCAGAAAGGCGCCAGAAACACCTAAAGTTGGACAAGAAAAATTAAAATGGGGAAAAATAGAGCAGATTTTATACAGACCGATCTCCTGGGACTTGCCCATCTTTTTGAGAGCATGGTCCTTGGCGTGTGTGGCCCAGAACTCGTCGCTGGTCAGCACTTTGGTGATCACGAGATCCTTGTACAGCTGCAACAGGTTGGGGTTTTCCACAAGGATGCGGTTCTTGTCCTCCAGGTCCTTGTCCACCTTGCGCTTGAAGTTAGGCAGCAGCTGCTGCAGCAGCTCCTTTACCTTGTCCCGGTCGGCAAGCATGGCAGGCTGTCCCTGGCGGTTCACAAAGTGGAAGGTTGAGGTGTTGCCGTCGTGCAGCACCACCTGCAGCTGCACCTTCGGCTTGCCCTCCGGAGAGATCTTTTGGGCTGCAGATAGAGAGACATTACTTTATCTGGACAGCACGGGGACGCAGCAAGACCCACTCTTGATGTCTGCATAGCGGTGGGAGACCGTCACCGTATCCCGATGCTCAGCCATCCAGGCCAGCCGCTCGTTCATCACGTAGAGGGTGCCGTCGCCCTTCTTGTACCGCACCTCGCCCATCTGGAGCAGCACATCCTCGCTGCTGGTGGTCATCGTGTCCTCCTCAGCTCAGCGGTGCTTAGCAGTCTCTGTTTCAGCAGTACAAGTAGCAGTTTCACGGCCGCCGTCAGATCACATCAGAACCCCGCAAAAGCAAGAACCAGAGACGCCAGCAGTGGCCTGACACCTGAAAGAACGGAAGAGGCGAGCGTTGTAGCATCTTCGATGGCGGAAATAGCTCTTTATGCGATTAAGTTGACCCTGCCGGCGGAAATTTCCCGTCCAGCGGGCGCAAAAACGCACAATTCCACGTTATTTCCCCGATATTACTGAAAATGCAGCACCTCACCGCAGAATAGAGCCAGTGTGACCGCGGAATTATCGAGAAATAATACCGTCCGGCTCTGAAAAATATACTGGTTATACCATTACCAATTTCGCAAATATACGAAAAATATTCCACAAAAGCTATATTTTTTAAATTATTTTATTAACGGAAATTGTATTTTTTGTTTTGATTACTGTTTTTAAAAGAAATTTTAAATCAAAAAAAAATTAACTTGAGCTTTTTAAAAAATTGGCGCGAAAAATAAAAATATAAAACAAACTCAAGTAGACAAATGAGAAACTGAAGATTGTCTCTTAAATTAACATATTATCTATACATATTTTCCAGGTCGCTAAATACATACATATTCATATGTATTAATGTTAAGTCAGATATTATTATTTAGAAGAAAACTCATACTTTACTAACTGTTGATTCAATTTTATTTACAAATATATTATTTAATTCTAGTTTCAGTGCTTGGTCCGCTCCACGGTCCGTCCCCGATCGAGGAGGTCCCGGAAAGTCTTGATCTCATGCCGCGGAATGCTCTCCCGGTACTTGGGCTGCATCAGGCCGTAGATGAAGTCCAGCTCCGTCTCCTCGTCGTGCCTTCCCTCCGGCAGCTTGGCCAGCAGGGCACGCTGTTTGCATACGAAGGTGTCGATCGCCTCGTTCATGTCCTGCTTCGTCTCAAAGATCTCCATGTAGAGCTGGTAGGAGGGCTTGGTGGGCGAAAAGTGGTCGCGGAGCAACTGAAGGGCCTCCGGCCAGGTCTTGGCATCCCGCCTCACACCCTTCCACCAGATCACGGCGATGTTGTTGAACAGCAGTGGGAGGCCTTTCAGGGCATCTCTGTCGCTGATACCCTCCACCTCCTTGTAGGTCTCCACCGCATTGATGAACTCGTCCACGGCGTCGTGATCCCGCTGGCCACTGAACCGCACCGGGCAATTGCTGAAACTCCCCTTTGAGAGCGGCTCATCGTCTTTGATGGGCGCCAGCGCTTTGATGGTTTCGATGAGCACTCGGAACTGCTCGTCTGACATCTGCGTCATTTTGTTTGGGTTTCTTGTTGTGATTTGATTTCCCCGAAAAGTAAACTAGCGGCGGAAATGGACCCGCAACAAATTGAAATGCAAGCCCCAATCTGTCGATGGCAGGGGAGCAACTGCGGCGACATATTTGCCCGCTCAGCGTTTTCGCTCGCTTGTGAAATTAATCACAACAGCCGCTCTCTTCGACTTACAGCTATTTCGAATTTCGAAAAGCAGCCCACGCTCTCTGAGTGTTTTAGTTTAATTGGGTGTGCATGTTCTCATGCTCTGTCCCCGCCTCTCTTGGGGGTTCACCCTCCTATCTTTATTTGGAATATACACGAATTTTACCGGCAGATATAGTGCCCTGATAACAGGTGGCATATATGTAAAAAGTACATATAATTATCAACGAGCTCAAAACATGCCATTGTTATAATTGATTGAATTTTTTTTTGGGTACAACCTGACAACTAAGAATATTTGGCCTGAGAACCCGTTCCATGACGTCATCACTATTGGATTCTCAAACCATCTTAGGTATGTATAAACAATTTGAGCATTTTAACAGTAATGACGTGGGGATAGGCAAAAAGAAACAAAAATCATTTACATACATACATACATATGTATGTATGTACATACATATATGAAACTGTTTAGCTTGGACTTTGCATTTAACAAATTCTTGAAATTCTTGGAAGCAATATCAGAAGACCGACTCCTATAATAAATTATATATATGTATTATAAATTAAGATTCAGAGTCTTCGGAATGCAATGTATTTCTGCCCTATGACTTTATGCATAATTAATTACCTGAGCTATTACTCAGCGTGTGCCAATGTAATTTCGCATTGGATTGCAAATCCTTAAAACTCTTAGAGACAAACAGAATTTCAAATCAACTGGCTAAATATTTCTTTTATAAAATTTGTGGACAAAATCGATTGAAATGGTATTGGTTTATCAGTTTTTGGGCTAGTTGCCGGCTTTTGTAGCGTTATTATTATATTGCCCTGCAATGAGTCACCGGCAGGTCAACAACAAAAAACATAGGGAACGCACTCTCTTTGACTCTCCCTCTCCCCAATATGGCGCTCCTCTCTCTGTAGCTATTTCGAACTTCGATTTCACAACGGACGGGTATAAAAGGCCCCCGACTGAGAGAAGCTCCTCAGTTCACGACAACCGGCCGCATTCGCTACATAGGCTTTGCCCGCCGCAGACTGCAACTCAGCAAACTCAAAATACAACACGTGTAACCCGCCTACTACTGCTAACCTCAAAGACACCCAAAAATGGCCCAGACGATTCAGATGACCAACGAGCAGCTCCACCAGCTGATCGAGGCTGTGCGGGCATCTGCCGTGAGCGCTGCCGGTGCTGCAGCAGTCGCCGGAGGAGCCGATGGAAACAACTCGAAGACCAAAGGCAGCTTCTCGGCGTGCACTCACCGCTTCGGCGGTACCCGCAGCTACGACGAGGTGGAGGAGTTCATTACCAACATTGTGACCTACAAGGAGCTGGAGAACATCAGCGATGAGAACGCCCTCAAGGGGCTCTCGCTGCTCTTCTACGGCCTGGCCTCCACCTGGTGGCAGGGCGTGCGCAAGGAGGCCGCCACCTGGAACGACGCCATCGCCCTGATCCGGGAGCACTTCTCGCCCACCAAGCCCGCTTACCAGGTCTACATGGAGTTCTTCGAGAAGAAGCAGGAGGACTTTGACCCCATCGACACCTTTGTGGTGCACAAGCGCGCCCTGCTGGCCCAGCTGCCCAATGACCGTCACGACGAGGAGACGGAGTTGGACCTGGCCTACGGTCTGCTGAACATCAAGTACCGCAAGCACATTCCCCGCCACAACGTCACCACCTTCAAGGATCTGCTCGAACAGGGCAGGATCATCGAGCACAACAACCAGGAGGACGAGGAACTGGCGGGCCAAGCAAAGAATGCCCGCGGCTCCAAACGCACCACCCGCTGCACCTACTGCAACTTCCGGGGTCACACCTTCGAGAACTGCCGCAAGCGCAAGAGTCAGGGGGAGAACAACGACGATTAAATGGGCAACACAAACCACAACATCGCACAGAAGAGTGGTGGCCTTCTCTTCGTCATCACCATAGAACTTTTCGCCGCCACACTGGCCGACCTACGTCAGAGAGAGCCCAACATCCGGAGAAACCGGGAGCAGCAACATGTTCCGCAGCAACATCTACAGCAGCAACGTGTTCCGCAGCAACATGTTCCACAGCAATATGTTCCACAGCAACATATACAGCAGCAACATGAGCAGCAGCAACATCAGCAGCTGCCACGCCTGGAATATAACGTCTGCAACCACTCCTTCTCCATACTCACTGGCAAATGGCGCGCCGGTAAGCCTCGACTAGCTTCTGCCACCCACAAAACCACGCAGTTTCCACTATACTCACTGTGGAAAGGGCTCCATCTTCACATACCGCCACGCCGCCCTGCGGCTGACTTGGCACAGAACGCCAACTCTCCGACAGCAATTCCTTCAATTGCACAACTTGAACTTGAACTATTTGAACTCAAACTGAAGCAAAACGCAACCGAGAATGTCAGGCGGGGGGCGGCTGAGGATCAGGCATTTCGTCCAGCAGTTCGGGGATCTTCAGTCTTGAAATCGAAATTTGTGGGCTTAACGGTGAGGTTTGTTGCTCGAGGCGAAAGCTTCGGGTAATTAAATCGCACTTTGTCTGCTGATTTTGTGATCTCCGATTGAGTCCCCGAATGGATGTTGCTTGATCTTCAGTCGCCCCCTTTCCCTTGATCATTCTCACAACCGCCGCTTCCACTTTGTGCCGTTCAGCGGAAGATCAGCGATTGGATGCCAGGAGATGTGATCACTATATAATCAACAGTGTAGGGATCACTGCTTCGGTGACCGTTTTCGTTGCATTTTTCGCCTGATTCTGGTCCTTTGTGAAGGTGGCAAAAAAACCCCCGTCCAGCGATCGCCTGCTTAGATCCTTTTGTACGTGACATCGACAGCCTCGCTGGCTGGCGACCCCCGGTTACAGCTTGGAGCTTCGGCGCCTTGCGGTTCCGGGAGTCGCTGCCCCGCGCGGTGTCTCTGGTGCGAGTGGAGCTACAGCGGGCGTGACCCGGGCAAAAACCTAAATTTCTCCGGAAATTTAAAAAACCAACAATTTTAATTTTGACTATTGTCAAAATATAAGAAGTCACATGGCACTACGATGGCTCCCGATTCGCCATCCGTGCTGTTGGCACGTCAAAATTGTCCACTCGGGATCACGGGTGTAGGGCTGTTTATCATTTCACCCCTGCGATCCCGGGACAAGCGTAAGGCACGCCAGCAATTACCACATCACGCCAACGGCGTGACCACCACCAAGGGCTGGGACTCGTCACTTCCGCGACCCTCCATCCGGAACCGACTCTCTCCGCCCACTCATGCAAACCGTCCTTCTTGCGCAGATGACATAGGCGCTATAAGCCATCCGACCCGGGAACTTCAATCCCGGAACGTGGTGACCAGGCTCGTGAAGTGCGCCGTCAACTGGAGATTCGGCCACAGACACAACACGAGCTTTGCTCGCACTCCTCACAACCCGAAACCAACAGTGGGGGCCTATTGATGACCGCAAGAGGATGCGGAGAAGCATCAAACAATACAACAGTAAAGACTGAACTCAGAAACCATTAAAACCACAAAACCACAAAAACCACAAAACTATGCAAATCTGTCTTCTTGGGTGGGAAAAAGGGGATACTTGTTTTCAGATTTTTCTTACTTAGGAATCAGGAAGTAGTAAAATATTGAATATATGAAATACCATTGCCAAACCACAACAAAACATTGATAAACAAACATTCCTATTAGATTTGTTGTTTGTTTTTTATTAATAGGCTAAACATAATTAATAAGCAAAATGCTCTATTATTATATGGTTTTTATAAATTTCAGCAAAAGACCATCTAGAAAATAGATTGGTTTCAACATTTTAAAATTTCAGCATGACGATATTGTATTATAATATAGTCAAGCTGAAATGTTAAAATACACAATAGCAATGGACTTTGTTATGAATATTTTTAGCCCTGAGTTGTCCCTAAAATAAGGACATAAAAAACCCCATTTAAGGACCTAAAAATGTGTAAGCCTGCGGTCTTCTTAGCAGCATATTTTGGCCAAAAGTCCGATTCACCGTTGAAAGCTTAATTATTAGTTATGGTTTTTATAAAGGACTGCAGCAGCCGCCAGCAGCATTTATTAAAATTAGGGTTTTAGTATGCCAATTAAAAAAAAGGGTAACTTTGAGCTCTTCTTGAGAGCATAACTTGGCCAAAAACTAAAAGATAGCTAAATGCCGTATACTTCCCGATTCACCGTTTAAATCCTAATTAGTTGGCAATAAAATATTTGAAAAACTAAGAAAAAAAATTTTGGCCAATTTTTCAAAAAATGATAAGGGGTTACATCATTAAAATTGTCAAAAATTGGCCAAAAATTTATTTTTTCTGATCTCTAAACTCAATATGCAGATTAATTAACCTAATAAAAACTAACACAGAACTGCTTTCCGAATTGAATTTGAGGCTGATTTGACTTTGTTATGAATACTTTTAACATTGGCTTGTCCTACAAATTAGGATTTAAAAAACTACCGATTTAAGGATCAAAAAATTCGTATATATGATGTCTTCTGGAGAGCATATTATGGCCAAAAATGGGTTGACAGCCAAATGCCGCATATCTTTCGATTCGCCACTAAAGTCTTATTTAATTAAGCAATGATTTTTTTCTTAACTCTGATTTGTCTAATAAATTAGGGTAAAAAACTACCGATTTAAGGACCCAAAAATTCGTATATATGATGTCTTCTGGAGAGCATATTATGGCCAAAAATGGAATGACAGCCAAATGTCATATATATTCCGATCCGCTGTTTTTAAGGCTGTTTGGGCCAAGTTATTGTTATTCTTAAGTTTGATTTGTTCAAAAATTAGGATATAAAAATGCCAATTTAAGGACCCAAATATCCGCATACTTGAGGTCTTCTGGAGAGCATAAATTGGCCAAGATGAAATGACAACCAAATATCATTTATATTCAGAATCGCCGTTAAAATCTTAATTATTTAAATATTAAATATTTAAAAAAAATGAGATAAAAATTTTGGCCAATTTTTCAAAAAATGATAAGGGGTTACATCATTAAAATTGTCAAAAATTGGCAAAAAATTTATTTTTTCTGATCTCTAAACTGAATATGCAGATTAATTAACCTAATAAAAACTAACACAGAACTGCTTTCCGAATTGAATTTGAGGCTGTTTTGGCTGAGTTATGAATATTTTTAACGTTGAGTTGTCCCAAAAAATAGGACATAAAAAACCGACTTAAAGAGCCAAAAATACATATCTTCTGAACAGCATATTTTGGCCAAAAATGGAATGACAGCCAAATGCCATATATATTCCGATCCGCTGTTTTTAAGGCTGTTTGGGCCAAGTTATTGTTATTCTTAAGTTTGATTTGTT
>VNKC01004735.1:0-38745 GCA_008042775.1 Drosophila pectinifera | reverse complement strand
AAACAGCCTTAAAAACAGCGGATCGGAATATATATGGCATTTGGCTGTCATTCCATTTTTGGCCAAAATATGCTGTTAGGAAGATACGTATTTTTGGGTTTTAAAATCGGATTTTTATGTCCTAATTTTTGGGACAAATCAATGCTAAAAATATTCATAACTAAGCCAAAACAGCCTTAATTTCAGTTCGGAAAGCAGTTCTATGTTAGTTTTTAATTGGTTAATTAATCTGCATTTCAAATTTAGGAATTAACAAAACTAAATTTTTTGTCAATTTTTGACAATTTTAATGATGTAACCCCTTATCATTTTTTCAAAAATCGACCAAAATTTTTTTTCTTTGTTTTTCCCATATTTAATTTCCAAATAATTAAGAATTTAACCGCGAATCGGACAGTATACGGCATTTGGCTGTCATTCCATTTTTGGCCAAATTATGCTCTCCAGAAGACCTCAAGTATGCGGAGATTTAGGTCCTTAAATTGGCATTTTTATATCCTAATTTTTGAACAAATCAAACTTAAGAAAAACCATAACTTGGCCCAAACAGCCTTAAAAACAGCGGATCGGAATATATATGGCATTTGGCTGTCATTCCATTTTTGGCCAAATTATGCTCTCCAGAAGACCTCAAATATTCGCTTTTTGTCGACAATTTAGTACCTTAATTTTTTTGACAAGCCAGACCTAAAAATAACCATAACTAAGCCTAAACAGCCTTAATTTCAATTCGGAAAGCGTTTCCATGTTGGTTTTTAATTGGTTAATTAATCTGCATATTTAGTTTGGAAATTTAAAAAAATAATTTTTTTTCCAAATTTTAACAATTTTAATGATGTAACCCCTTATCAAATTTTAAAAAATTGGCCAAAATTTTATTTCCAATTTTCTTAGGTATTTTATTGTTAAATAATTGGAATTTTAACGGCGAATCGGAAAATATACGGCATTTGGCTGTCATTCCATTATTGGCCAAATTATGCTCTCAAGAAGTCCTCAAATATTCGCTTTTTAAGTCGACAATTTAGTACCCTAATTTTTTTGACAAGCCAGACCTAAAAATAACCATAACTAAGCCTAAACAGCTTTAATTTCAATTCGGAAAGCGTTTCCATGTTGGTTTTTAATTGGTTAATTAATCTGCATATTTAGTTTGGAAATTTAAAAAAATTAATTTTTTTCCAAATTTTAACAATTTTAATGATGTAACCCCTTATCAAATTTTGAAAAATTGGCCAAAATATTATTCTTTATTTGTTTAGGTATTTTATTGTTAAATAATTGGAATTTTAACGGCGATTCGGAATATAAACGTCATTTGGCTGTCATTCCATTTTTGGCCAAATTATGCTCTCCAGAAAACCTCAAGTATGGGGATATTTGGGTTCTTAAATCGGCATTTTCATATCCTAATTTTGGGACAAATCATTCCATTTTTGTATAGTTTCTTTTAAAGAGATTTTTATCCTATCGATGCTAAAAATAAATTTTGAACAGGAAAACTCTTTTGTTTCGCCCAAAAATATCTCAAAATACATAAATAATAACTTGCTTAGATGAAAATAGGAAATAAAAAACACTAAAACGCTATCCTCTGCCGGGACTCGAACCCGGGACCCTTTATGTGTGCGGCACCCAGCCGTCCGGAAGGGAAAACCACAGCAGCTCAACGGGCTGCTCCAGGGCGGTCAGCCGAGCATCTCTGGAAGGGACACCCGAAGCTGCTCTGCTGCTGCTTCGCTGCCGCTTTTCCGCTGCCAGCTTTTCCTCTGCGGAGCAAAACAAAATCAGCAACAAATGCTGTCACCAGCTTCAGTTGGCCGCTGTGCTCGGACGTGTTTGGTTCTATTTCCCCAACGAGTTTTCCGGAGGAACCTATTCCGGAGAAACGCGCGCGACTTTCGGTTTTCAAAAGTGTTGCCTACTTAACGGGGCAGTGAAAGTGACCCGGAGGAGAATAAGCTGGGTGAAGAAAGGTCTGTTTTTGGGGCAACCTATCGCATTGACACAATCTACAAAGTGGTCAAGGGAGCATTAAGTGGCCCGGCAACCAAAAAGGAACGAATTCGCTTCGCTTTTATGGCACTTTTCCACACCAAATGCTGTTCAATTGCGATGATTGCGATAATGAGAGTCCCAGGATCAACGCATTTCGTGGACAATATAGCTCCTCGCTGACCTTTTGCGGAAATAATGACTTGTCTCCGGCTGACCTTGAGCCCTCCGAGTAGGCGTTGTGACCCCTCTCCGATTCACTTAAGCGAAATTTAATCAGCCACGGATGAAATGTCGCACAAAATACAGGGGCCGGTCACATATTGCACTTCCATTTCGTAGTACATTCGGCCACTTGATAGCCTTGAGTTTGGGTCTTAATGTCGTGCATAAATTAGGGTATAAAAGTGGCCACTTAAAAGTAGAAGACCAATGATTTTTGGCGACGGCTCGCATCTATAATTATACACATAATACGGTTAGACTCGGCGGGGAGTTATTTATGTCCTTGGACTAGTTTTCTGATTAATTGGAATTGTTTAAAAGGAAATTTCTTTACTTTAAGTGATAACTTTCATGAATTTTCTGAAGATCTTTAAGCTTATTCTATTTCGATTAATCACAGAAGGTTTTTAACTTAAAATCTATATTTTCTAAGACTGAAATCCTAAATTTTAAGGAAAGATCTATGAATATTCTGGACAAAATAATTTAAATACAAGTACACCAACCTTGATACAATACAAAGTCTGATAGCTTTAATCAGAAACGACAGTCTTTAATCAAGCTAAACTATTTCGACTAGCAAAATCAATATATTTCGTAAAAACTCTCCCAATAATTGTCAATAAATGTCACTTTAGTCTCGCTCGCGAAACTTTAGCCTTGTCTATCAAAATAGCATTCCATGCTCTTTTTATGCACCACAAATAATTTTTTTGTTCCCGCTGAAATCGAAACCCCGCCAAGTGGAAAGCACTTACCATAGAAAATATTAATTTTGAACGGATCCCCTCCTGTATCTTCTTCCGCTCCATCTGCTGTGTAATCCTGGCACTTAAAACTCTTCTCCACGAGCTGCGAACATTAGCCAAATGAAGTGACAAGGAATTAACGAAAAGGCGACAACAAAAAAGGACGAAACGAAGCGATATAAGAAATAATAATATAAAAACTCAATGAGTCAGCACGGCGCTGGTGTTGCCGCTGCAGTGAGTGAGGGGCGTGGCCGGAGTGGGAATTGAGCGCCGCTAATGATGAACTCGGTCAAGGAGCCAGTGCAGCCACGCTGGCCAAGTAATTAGATAAGCGAGCTTCGAAAACCGAGCGACCCACAGCGACCAAGAGCCCAGCCAAACCGATAAGTCGCCATGGTCTATGGGAGAAGCATCGCCGTGGGCGTCTGCCTGATGACAGTCGTCCTCCTGCTGGCCGCCCTGATATTCTACTTGAGTCTGGGTAAGTGATCTGCAGTCAAAAATATTAAATAAGAAAGGAAATAGGCGTATATTTCGTGAAGTTTGGCTGTCCTCCTGGAGACTATAGGTCATGGTTATACGATGCCTTTTTCTTACATTTTTAAGGGAGAAATTCAAAGGTTGTACATCTTTTTATTTAATTTTGAAATATTAAACCCTTTAAAGTTCATCTCTTTATGATTTTCCCATTTGTCAGCCGGAAAGGCTTCCCTCACGCTGAACCAACAACCAAAATCAAATACCAAACTGCAAAACGCCCATAAATTTTATACTCAAAAGTATTTGAAAGTAATTTGTTGTTTAATACGATAAAAATACGACAACAACAAGAAATTACGGGGCGCAAAAACAACAAGCGGCTGACCATAA
Organism: Drosophila pectinifera; assembly: GCA_008042775.1. NCBI lineage: Eukaryota > Metazoa > Arthropoda > Insecta > Diptera > Drosophilidae > Drosophila > Drosophila pectinifera. The sequence continues at coordinate 34,903 of VNKC01004735.1, read as the reverse complement.
AAAATAAATACGAGTACGGCGCAAACTTTGTCCTGAGGACAAAACAATTTTCGCACATCCATATACAAGTACGTATATATTGAGGGTCCTGCTCCTTGCTGCTTTAGGTTCCTTGTTCGAAGCTTTTATCTTGTTTTACGAGTATCAATATCGGGAAATTTGCGCCGCTTTTTGCGCTGCCTTAATATTATATATTTTTTATGCCAATTTGCGTATTGATTTGCCATACGAGCAGATATAGGCAAAACATGTTTGATTTATGCCATTTTGCCGCCTCGGATTCCCGGGTATATGCATCACTCCGGGATATCTGAGAAATTATTTATCTGCCAGGCGGCATTTGCCGGGCTTAGCTTTAAATCAGCCGGAAAAAGGAGGAGCAGAGGGAGGGCCAGAGGCACTGAGATTTGTGCTTATGTGTGTCCCTGTCATAGACACAATGAAATTGAAAGTCCTGCTTAGTGCACAATGCCTTCACAGAACTACATATGTGTGTCCTTCCTAACGAAGTTAGATACTTATAGGAATAGGACAAGAGACTGAGAAATATATATATGCAGTTTAGGCTCTGGGGTTCTCAGGCGAGATGCACAAATATTTCCGCAGGAAATGCTGACACTTGACATTTCCATTTCACTTTTAAAGCTGCTCGCCTTAGGTTTTCCGCCATTCTTAAGTGCAGTTGTGAGGAAAGAGCAGCAAAATAAATTGACTTTTAGTTCTAAAAGCAATCAACCTGTGGATTCAAGCATAAGTATATTTGAGTGCCATTTAATTTCTATTAAAAGAAACAATTTTATTTGAGTATAAGTGTATTCGAAGCAGTAAACAATAATATATAAATATCTACAATTATTTGAGAGGTAAATCCGCTTAAAGAAAAGTTCTTATTGAAAAACATAAAAAGAAACCGCAACTTTTCTGACGTAATCTTGGTAAAAGGATTAAAATCCCTTCAAGGTGCTCCAGTTTGGCTCATTTGTCTAATTGTGTTTCATCATCTTGTAATTTCGCTGAAAGAAATCGCGGCACCCAAACAAATCATAAAAATGATAAAATGCAAAACAAAACTGTCATTCTCTTTTTACGCCAATTACCCCCAAAAATTGGTAGGCACTCAGGCAGAATAAGTATTCCGGCTAAATTAAAACTCCACGAATAAGATATCTACATGATTATTCAAGTATCAGCGCCCCGCTAACTTCTAAAGATTATATTAATTGGTTTCAAGTCATTTCTTCGATTCAGGGCACTTGTAAAGCTGGTAAAACATATTGTTTACAAAGCTGAAAAGCTGAAAAATAAGCAAGGAACAGGACAAAGTTTTTGGAACATTAAGTTTAATTGTCCTAACAAAAAAGCAAACAATAAGCCGAAGTCCTTTGTTCGATTGGAGTGAAGGGCAGGGCAGGCGAACAAATTAAGTTGTCATCTGAGTTTAAAGTTTGTCTGACAGAGATTAGAATAATAACTCATACGTCGTGTGGCCCGCATGCAGTCTAAAGTCTGTGTGGAGTAAACCAAACACTTGACGAAATACAAGTTATACTCTAGAAGCTAAAGAGGCACTTATTCCTACAGTGAATGAATGAATATTTTCCTTAAGGAAATTTCTTTAAATATAAATAAGAGGCCCTATTGCTGTTGAACATAAATCTATAGAATTTTATAAGCAATATTTGGTTCCTTTCAAAATATGGTCGTAAAATAGCAGAACAAAACTGGAGCCAATTCAATCTTCCTCTTGGTTGATTATTTTATTTGAGATTTGTTCTGTTGATTATTTTCACAGGACCCTGCCCCACGGGCAGCTTTGCCTGCGACAATGGCACGCTGTGCGTTCCGCAGCGCCAGATGTGCGACAGCCGGCCGGACTGCGCCGACAGCAGCGACGAGCATCCGGTGGAGTGCGGTCTGCTCTACGGCAGCAAGGAGATTGCCGACAAGATTGTGCGTAATGCGATTGAGAAGAAGCAACAGCAGCAGATGAGCCAGCGTCCAATTCCGGCTGGCGGGAATGTGAGTGGCCTGGATTTATCACCTCCGACGGTGCCAAGGAATCAGAATCTAGCTTTAACTTGTGGTGAGTGCGAGATGCAATTACCCTAGGCAGATAGTCACGGGAAATGTAGTCTAAGGACTGTATTTAAGTAAAAGCCTTATCGTAACCCTCCCAGATATTGGCACATATCCGCGTTCCTGTCAGTGCGGCCAAAGGACCATCCTCTATTGCGGCCGATATGCCAAGCTGCGTCGTTTTCCCCGGATCAGTTCGGAGGTGACCAACCTGATCATTATCCGCAACAACTTAACCCTCCGAGACAATGCCTTTGGCAACTTCACGCGACTACAGAAGCTGTAAGTCCTTAAAAAAGAGATTTTTGTCTATTACCTCAAGTTACCCCCCGGCTACAGAACGCTCAAGTACAACAACATATCACGTGTGCCCCTGGGCAGCTTCAACGGCCTGGGGCAGCTGGAGCGGCTGGAGCTGAGCCACAACAACATCAGCCACCTGCCCAACGGCATCTTCCTGGGCCTGCACAGCCTCCAGTGGCTGTTCCTGGGGAACAACCACCTGCACTACCTGCCCATAGATCAGCTGCGCTCCGTCCGCCGCCTGGAGTGGCTGGTGCTCAGCCGGAATCGTCTTACCCTGCGCAACGTGCAGCTGCCGAAAATCTCGTCGCTGTACGAAGTGTGAGTAGTGACTGGAGTTGGGGCTCCTGCTGGCTGCTGGCTGCTTTCTATTTGTTAGATTAAAAATGCGAAAGGGATTCCAGCATTCAAGCGTCTGCGGACGTTTTGCTGATGTATTCAAGCGTGAAAAGCTCTCTCTGTCTCTGCACATTCAGGGATTGTTAAGAGCCGGCGGAGCACCCGCTCATTGGGTTACTCGGGTATTGGGTGTCCTGCTCCCCGACAATGATGTGCCATAAGCTGCGAGCTGTTAGGTGATTCCGCTAAGGACTGACACAATGTTGCTGCACTTACTTAGTAATATAAGTGTGTCTTTGATGGCTCCTAGCTCCAATTCGCTGAATTTAAAGGCATCACACTTTCTGGGCAACAATGTTTGTCATTAAACATTTGACTCAAGCCTTAAAGTACTTCCCTGACCCCTCAAGCATTCTTTTATTACATTATCTTAAATCTGCCCAAGGAGCATTCATCACTCGCCCTTCCACAACCCAGCAGAATAAGCCTAAGATAGTCTCAGGTCTTAAAACAGTCTTAGTACAAAAAGCCCAGAAATATACAAGCTAAGGCCCGGCGGCTTAGCCAGATTGTTCCCTGGCTGCCTGCATAAATATCTCTTTACTTTTACAGTTATTTGGATTTCAATCGGATCGAATACATTGGCGAGGAAACTTTTTCCCAATTGGATAATTTACATTTGCTGTAAGTAAAACAATCAACTTTCCTACCCGCCTCAAACAAAGCAAAAAAGTACAAAAAGTATAAGAAAAGCCAGAAAAAGTGTCGAAAAATCTATTGAAATATGTTGTACTTAGATTTTATGGGGCGTATGCGTAATTTTTACTCTTCGTTGCATTTTGCTTTCGTTTTCACAGTATTCTTCTTTTGTTTTTTTCTACTTGTTTATTTTGAGAGATTTATGTGGGTAACGTTGATGCTGAGACAGTGGGAAAGGGGGATGACGAGACAGTGAGACAGTGAGATCGAGAAGGGGCATTGCGTATACGCACTGTTGACATGACAGCTAGAAGAATACGTCGACACCTTCGTTACGGCAAACCAAAAAAAGGCAACCGAATTTATGCCCCAATAAGCATAAATTGGCACATTTATTGTTTACACCAATAACATATGCTAAATAAATGTTTAAGAGGGGAGTAGCAAGGAAGGAAAAGGCACCGAAAGTTCAAATACACTTATATTTAATTGTATTATATATCTAAAATTTTGTTATTTACATAGGCTTGTATATACTTTATAGTTTAAGTTTCAAATCTACTTTAAATTTAATTTACAGGAACCCTGCTTAATTTTTAAAGCCAGAACCTTATAAAAAATACAAAAAAAGTAAAAAACATACCCAAAATAAAAACAATTTGAACCCATTTATCACATGTCGCAGGCAAGGGGCCTTACCTTCAAAATGCCTTCACTGACACCAAGCAGAGCACATATAATCATTAATTTATGCATCAATAGCTGACAATATAAGTCAATGGGTCGTCTGGGTGCCGTGTCGCCTCGCTGCTAACTGAAAATAAATCAGTTACCCAAATTGCCCCAACGTAAATAAATGTGTTAACCTTTAGAGACTTGGCAGCCAAAAAAAAAGAAGTGTAAGCGATGAGATTTAGATGGGATAAATTGTGTCGCAATATTTGTGTAGGCAATTTATCTGGTAATTTGAAAGGAAAACATATGGGAAGTTTATGGGGAATCAGGTTAGAAATCTATCTACCTTTGTTTATATACTGGATATTACTAGATAGGATTAGGTGAAGTGTAGCATTCCGTCGAGTAGTTTGTTACTTTAAATTATTTAAAAATAGCGGACGAATAGTAACCTTTATTTCCCTTTAAATACTACTAAGATATATTATATTTTCTAGGGATCTCCAATACAACCTCATCACCCACATCCATGGCCGGGCCTTTGCGAATTTAACCAATATGCGAGATATGTGAGTATAAAAAGGGGATTGAGCTTGAGTTCTATTCTAGATCTCAGTCAGATTGGGAGTGAGTGAATACTTAACACCGACACTAAGTATGAATTATGGCGGGGACACACAGCTAATTAGCATAATAATACGAATAATGCCAGGTCACAAAGTAAATGAACTCCAGCTCTGGTCAGAGAACACAAAGCCGCCGGAATGCGCCAACAGTAAATTGTAATTTGGCAAAAGGATTCCAACTAGCCCGGCCACCCCGTCCTCCCCCGCCACTGGACATTTGCTTTGTGATTCAAAATCATATTCAATGATATTAATTTCAGTTCATTAATGCGCAATTACGAATACGGGATGAAAATTCAAGTAGAAAACTTTTGCGCCCGCAGACAGATAAATAATAACAAGGGGAGCCAAGTTGGGGAGGGATATCTAGCTTTAATTCCATTGAATGCAAATATTTTTATGAATTTCGACCACGCCCCGGCGACATAAAGTTCACCCCTTGGGCCAACTAATCTAACCTTTATGGCCATAGTTTATTATTATTATAACTCTAAAGCAAGAGGGCGAATCTATATAAAGGGCAGTCGTAAAAGCACAACAAATTGTTTAACGCTTTGAGGAAGAAATTTGATGGGCCTCAGACACCATGGCGTATGCTCCTCGATGGAGTGCCTTAAAGTTCCTTTAAGCGTGGCTGGCCCGGCTGGAAATAGGAATTTGATGTTGCCTTCTGACTTTCATAACCATATATCAGTGGCATATTCAATAAATGTCTCTGCCATCTTCACATCCATCGTCTGCCAGCATCCTAGCATCAAGCTGTGGCCTTAATAAATATAGCCCCAACCCGGTCTAGCGGGCAGATACATCAGCATATCAAGGATGATAACAGGCACACCACTGCTTGACCGGATTGGGTGTGCCATACACCACACACCATGAGAGAAAGGAATCTTGTATCTTTTGGGACGGCAGCAGTGAATGGGCTTGACTTGTGGCCAACGCAGCAGCCGGAGCAACAAATAAACAAACATTATTATGGCCAAATAAAAATGCAAATAAATTTGTATTTTATGTGAAAACAATTTCGCCAAAGCCTTGGCCAGTAACCAGTAACCAGTAACTGTAACCAACTCTGGGGCCAAGTTGTGTTCGGCCAATAATGAAGGAGTTTATTGAAATCGACTCGGGGCGGTATTCCCCAATCGTCATTGCTTCATTAGATGCTACCCCTTCGCCCGCCCTTGCCTCCCCCGAGCTGCAGATCCCCCACGCCTGTTGATGACACCTCTACATATAACCAAGCCACCACCCACTCAGGCAGTATCCTTCCCGCCCCCTGAACCATGCAAATAATATGCCCTTTGCTGGCGTGCAAGGAATTTCTCAGCATACCAGCCATTGAGTGTAAGTCTTTTATGGCCACACGGAAAGAAAGCCAGTTAAGGCTTAAACATTTAGAAATTAAATCTATATTAAGAACCCAATATACCGGAAACCCACTATAAATATTCCTAAGAAGAAAGCAGTATTTGTTACAAAACTTTATTGTGACAGTTAATGCCAATAATTTTGATATGGATACAAAAGCTTTCTTATGTGTATTCTTTGATTAAGTACATAGCATCAGGTTAGGAATCTAAGAGAAGGCACCTTTGCCTATCAAGGTGCAGCATTATATTAGAATAAAAATAATCCAGAAAGGTGTTTTTTCTTTGAGTGCATCGTCCTAAAGGAACTGGAAAGAAATTCCTTCGTTACTCTGTATTTGTATCTATCAGATACGCATCTAAATGCTGCTCGTGTATCCGCTGCCGCCCTCCTTCAGCAATTTCTGCTGATTTGTTTTGTTTTTCGGCATCCCCCGAGGTTTGGGGCTGGACATAAAACAACCGAAGGCGAAATATTTGAGAAATCGCTGCACTAATTTGATTCCTCCTGTCATCTAGTGAGCCACTGAGCCACAGACAGGTCATTACGGATTGCAGATACTGGGGGATACTGGGCTCCAAAGACCCTCCAGTCCCGCATTGTCCGCGTTGTCCACGTTGCTGTGACGTTAATTATGGTCAACATCAGGCCCGGTACCCGCCCCTGCATCCCGTCGGACAGCCCAACAAATGCCGGACTAAGTCCTGGCCAGCACATTGCCCCGAAAGAATTCACAATCGAAACGTGCCATTTGCAAGGGAGCCGTAAATGGTTTCATTTGGTTAGTACTATGCACTCGCCGTGGAACGGGGTACCTTGAATTGGCCAACAACAGGTGGCTAATGCAGGAAATAATTATGGCAATGGGCATAGGGAATGTTCAGCTTGAGAGGAATTTCATTTGGGAACAAAGCAAGGTGCTCTTTTGAGATAAAGGTGACTCGTAATAGTTGGGTTTATATTAGCGTTGTCTTTATGAATTAATAAATAAAACTATTTAAGCAATAACACAATAGCTATTTAGGGATTAATATTCATCCTGATAAGGTTCAAAATATATATTTAGTTGTATATGGTATATATTCTCCTTTAAAAATCTCCTAACAAGACGTATGGAATGTTATTTAGTTCCTAGAAAATTCCAGAAAGGGCATACTGCTATTAGGTCGGCTCCTGCATCACCGGCCATTATTTTTTGCACCTGGCTCGTGGCGCGCACTACGACAAATGCAGGCATTATTTACCCTATCCTTAAATGCGCATCGACCGACCCTGCCCTGCCGCGTGGTGCTCCCTGATTTCGATTCTGACGCAGTTACGTACGCTCGCCAGCTTCGTGTCCTGGGAGGGAGGAGCCACGTGTGTGTGCGGCGGGCGCTGGATGTGCTCGTCCATGGCAAATGGGCATTACCAGGGGCTTATTTGGAGGCTCACCAGCGCGGAGGAGCCGTGGGGTACAGAAGCAACTTGTTGCCCGTCCCGGGAAATATGTTAATATGTCTGGCTTCCCGGGATATTTATGAAGTTATTAAGTGCGGACTTTGTGGAAACTGGAACCTCTGGCGGAAAGTAATGACCAGGGCCGATCCGAGAGGCCTGTCCCTCAATAATTAATTAGAAATTTGCATAATAAAAATTATACGCTCAGCGCGATGGACCCATTTTTCGACGGCTCAACTCGTGGCCGAGTTAAATATTTAGTTTAGGGAACTCTCTGGCCACCAAAAATGGCGCTGCAGCTTTATAGCCAGCTGAGCAATTACCAGCAATCTGTGGAAGCTCTTCGAGGGCTTGGGCGTGGGTGAGGACCGGGGGGCGTGGCCATTGTCTTTGTGCGACAATCCATAAAAACAAACTGTTAACAGTTGGCGCTTGGGCATTGATTGACCAGACAAGTGCAAGCAATGGAGCTCTAACCAAGGGCTCAGCGTCAGCTCGGACGAGCGCCATCACCACCGCCATCGGGATTCAGTTCCACGTATCCTCAGTAACCAGTTTATACATCAGCTGCTGCACTTCCCAGGGACGTGACACGGTGGAACCCGAGCAGGGGAACCCCTAACCAGCGAAGATATTCAAGTTATTATACCACAAAGAACATAAACATAATAATAAAGCAGAATAACTCCATACAAAACTGTGGGCGCACGGAGAAAAATATGTTATATGTTTTAAATATAATTTAAAAGATGGGTTCATTTGATTCCATTTCATGTAATGAAAAATGCAAATGAAGTACATTTAAAGTCAGAAAAAATTTTTCTACTTTAAAATTATGTTTTTTTCATGTACTAGTTGTATCCTGAAACTATAATTTCTTACAGAAACTTTCATTCAGTTAAACAAGTGAATAGCAAAGGTCCTGCAACCACTGTGCCACATCCTGCCTGCTATGTCTGCCATGAATGATGCGCCCTTTCCTGCCGACACACATTTAGCCCCGTCCAGTTGCATCTGTATATCCACATCCACATCCACATCCACCCATTGATAGACAATGTTTGTGCGCTGATTTATACTCAGCCAGCTATTAAATAAGAATTTTCGTTATTATGCTCCGCAGCGGGATTTTATTATGTGACTTTCAAAAGCTCCGCTGGCCAACTTGTTGTGGCTTTAGCCTTAAAGTCTTGCCAAGCAGGTTATTATTATTCTTTAAAGCGACAACGTGTCTTATCAGGCGCCATTAAGCGCGGCTTAAAGCGCCGTATGAGCAACCTTATATATGTATCTACGACTAATTCTTAGACGTGCATTTCATTTTACAGCCGCCTTGTCGGTAATCCCATTAAGGAGTTATCTGGCGAGACGTTTCTGCACAACACTCGACTGGAGGCACTGTGAGTATATACTTGGATAAAACATAAGAAAATTAAGCATAAGGGAACAATTTACACATTTATACTTTGAGTTTGTGAAGAGTTATTATTCTAGAACCTGATTTTAGTACAAAAAAATAAATATAAATATTTTTCCCAATTAAGTCATACTTTTATAAACTTTTTTAACACTTTTACTAAAGCATCATTTTATTTCCTTCAGTTCCCTGGCCCAGATGCCTCTGCACATCCACCGAAACCTAATGGAGCCCCTGAACATCTCGTTCCTGAATCTCACGGGCATCCGCTATGACCACATCGACTTTGCGGCCATCAATGCCATGCGAAACCTGACGTACATCATCTACGATCGGTTCTTCTACTGTTCGATGTCGCCGCGAATAAGGATGTGCAAGCCATCCACCGATGGGGTTAGCTCCTTCCAGGATCTGCTGAGCAAGCCCGTGCTCCGATACTCCGCCTGGGTGATGGCCACGCTGACCATAGCTGGCAACGTGCTGGTCCTTTGGGGCCGCTTTATTTACCGCGACGAGAATATGGCAGTGACGATGGTTATCCGTAATTTGGCCTTGGCCGACATGCTGATGGGTTTCTACCTGGTCACCATTGGGGTGCAGGACTACCGCTACCGGAATGAGTATTACAAGTGAGTTGAACCTAGAAATAAGAGAGAATTCCTAGTTAAATTTAGAACATATATAGGTTTTAATGTATATTTCCTTACCTTTATCTTACAGGGTTCTGCTAGACTGGATCACGTCTTGGCAGTGCACCCTTATCGGCACTCTGGCTGTGAGTTCCTCGGAGGTTTCGATGCTGATCCTGGCCTTTATGTCGCTGGAGCGCTTCCTGCTGATCGCGGATCCCTTTCGGGGCCACCGCAGCATCGGGAGTCGAGTAATGTGGTGTGCCATGCTGTGCATCTGGATGACGGGAGTGGGCTTGGCCGTTGTGCCGGTCTTCCTGTGGCGTTCCAGCACTTTGCCCTATTACGGATCCTACTCCGGCACCTGTTTCCCCCTGCACATCCACGAGGCCTATCCCATGGGCTGGCTGTACTCGGCGTTCGTTTTCCTGGGCGTCAATCTTCTTTTGCTGCTAATGATCGCTCTGCTTTATACGGCTCTCCTGATCTCCATCTGGCGGACGCGAAGTGCCACCCCGCTTACCCTGCTGGACTGCGAGTTTGCGGTGCGGTTCTTCTTCATCGTGCTGACCGACTTCCTGTGCTGGGTGCCCATCATTGTGATGAAGATCTGGGTGTTCTTCAACTACAACATCTCGGACGACATCTACGCCTGGCTGGTGGTCTTCGTTCTGCCCCTCAACTCGGCCGTTAACCCGCTGCTGTATACATTTACCACTCCGAAGTACCGAAATCAGATCTTCCTGCGCGGCTGGAAGAAGATAACCTCTAGGAAGCGGACCGAAGCCGGCAATACCAATGTGGCCACTACTACCACGGGCACGGCCACCGCCTCTTCCCAGCATCCGGATGACTCTACAGCCAAGTCCATGCCCTTGGCCCTTACGCTGGCGAACTGAAGAATGTCCGTGCGGAGGAGGATCGAATATGTATACCATCAGATTTAGCAGCATTTATTTTGTCTATGATATCGAATATCTATATATGTCAGTATGTCTATATCTAACCCTATCCGTGTAAGAAAACTAAAGGAAAACGTGAAATAAATTGAATGTGATATTTGTAAGGCAAGTTTAGAGGTTTCTGTGAGGGGATATATAGAAAAAGGACCCTAGAAACAAAAAATTTGTGTTCGGTTTTTGTTTAACTTTGCTTTATTTTCGACATATTGACATTGTAATCTAACATAATTTCTTACTTCTTTAATTTCTATAAGTAGGTAGAAATTATTCAATATTAGCGTTATTATTTATTTATTTATATATGTGAACTTAGATATCAATTTATTTTATTCATAGCATAGATTTTTTTACTTTGGTATTACTTATTATAAGACCAGAACTTTATCCATTTCCTTGTTAACGCTTCAACCTCTTAACCTACTTTATTTTGTTATAACCTCATATTATAAACACTTAAACTTTAAGAAAGCGATTATTTAGAATTTGAATTACTTGTAGCCTCATTTTTAGTATTTTCACCACTTTTCCGGACCAGCTGCTCATGAATCTTTCCCAGAACCAATTTGGAGCGCGTCATGTGAAACTTGCGCATCCCCTCCAGCTCCTCCACAACCAATCGTCTGTTGTGCTTCCGTTCCAGATGTACCCGTAGTCTGAAATAGGTTTAGGCTTAATTAAGACACTTGGCTTATTAAATCAAAGCAAAAAGAAACCTACTTGTTACGAGCTGCAAAACTCTGCTGGCAGTCGGCACACTCGAATGGCATCGCTGTATGCTTCCACTCGTGATTCCTCAGTGACGCAGATGAGGTGAACGACTTTTGGCAGTCAGCAAACCCGCAAATGAATCGCCATCCAGTGTGCTTTACCTGTCGATGGAGGGTCAGGTGCGAGCGCTGGGCAAATCTCCTTTCGCAGAGATCGCAGGCAAAGGGAAAGTCCCTGGTGTGATATCTTTTGTGGATCTCCAGAGCTTTAGCTATAGCGAAGACCTTGCCGCAAATGTCACAGGTCACGCCCGACTGCTTGTGCTTGGCGTCCACGTGCACCTTGAGGGCCTGCTTGGTGAGGTAGGCTCTGTTGCAGTGGTCGCACTGGAACTGCGGCCGGTTGGTCAGGTGAATCGTCTGGTGCTTGGCCATACGGGAATAGTTCTGGAACACTTTTTGGCAGAAATTACAATTGAATTTCCCCTTGTAACGATACCGGGGCGCGATTTGCTCCATGCTGGCAAAGCTGCCGGTTGTCTGTTCAGGCCGTGGCCCCTCCTGTGAGTCCTGCTCCTGCTCGATCTCTCCCAGCAAGTACTCCGCACTCATCATAGCCATCTCGTCATCCGCCCCATCTGGTTCTTGTTCTACTTCTTGATCTGCCAAGTCTTCATTGGGTCTTGCCGACTCGAAAATCTCCCGAAGCTGCTGATTGGCGAGCGCTACCTTCTTGTGGAAGTCATAGGCCCACCTCAGCTCCACGGCACAACGGTTGCACAAGCTCCTGGGCTCCTGACTGGGACTCCGGCGCAGATCTTCCTTAGTGCAGATCTCGTAGCAGTCGTAGTAGCTTAACTTCGCCTCGTGGTCATAGATGGTGGTCATGTCCAGCATTTGTCTGGGGTGGGGCTCCTCCAGGCACAGACGGCAGCTGTGTGGGAGCCCAAAAATAGAAATGGAGCCTGGAACTGAGACTTCTGGGGACACCTCTTTCACAGGACTCCCTGCCAGTCGCTCTCTAACAGTGGACATTTGGGATTTGCCTTCCCCTAGCAGTGGCGGACCCATCTGTAAATATCTTAATTAGTTTTAAGTTACATTTTTTCCATAAATATGCAGTTCTTACTTGCCTTTAGTCAAAAATCCCCGCTTAAAACAGCAGAAAAGAAAACTAAACACAGCCACTTCCAGAGTTGCCATCTTTTTAGGATCACAAGCCCTGATGAAGCTCATGACTTTAGCGTTGCCATACTTTGCGAGGAAATTAGCCGTTTTCCTCCATTTTCCGCAACCAACGCCACTTGCCGCTGTTGAAACCCCTCAATATAAGTGCGCTGCCTTATGGGCAAGCGGAAAAATCCGAAAAAAAACGCCGGAAAACCCTCACAAAAGGCTCAAGAACGCTCATGAACTCCTGGAGCTGCCAGACTTGGCAGCAAAAATATCGATAGGAAAAGACAGAATAGTACCCACTCCTAGTAAATGAGCGCAAAACCTTTCATTGGATCTTAAAAGTTTCACTCCGAAACAGTGGAAGTCAGCAATTATTCTCTGCAAGCATCAATGTTTTTGGAGCCGGAGACCACCACGATTGTTCAAGACGCCGACCTTCTGCATCCCGATGACGCCCAGTACGTCTGGCTGCCCATTGCGGTGCTCGTTGGCATTTTCCTTTTAGCAGCTTTGGTTCGTTACTTTTCTTATCGCCGCCTTGTGTTTGTTCAAGTGCATTTGCATTCGCTTAATTTATGTATTTGGCTGTCCGCAGGTCTACGTCATGTCACGTAGTCGCTGCCGGGTTTCCTTGGTAGATTGCTGGTCCCGTAGGAAGACCCCACGAAGCGGCTACATCAACGTTGACGAGGATTCGGATGTGCCCATGGCCTGTGGCGATGAGTTGGGGGATGATCACATCACAGCCAGTCTGCTGGTCGGTCGCCTGCATATCGAAACCGTGGGTGAGGCGTTAAATAAGCCTGGTCAGTTGTTAATCCCTCATTATCCACAGCGTCCTGATAACAGACCCAACATCGCCTAGCCATAAAGATGTATTGCCTCTCATAAGACTTCCATACACACTATTTATTGTCCACATTGGTGGTTGTCATCGGTTTAGTTACTACTGCAAACTACGTGCCTCTATTACATGTACAACGAAAATAGCCCTAATTTAATGATAATGATCAATGATCACTATTGGCGGAGCCTAGGAGTCTCGTTGTAAGGTCATAAAAGCCAAAGAAGAAGGCACCGCCCAGCGTGATCCATAGCACTCGGGGCACAAAACCAGCAAACAGACTGAAAAATAACATACAAATGCTTATAAACATACATATAATAATAAATGTAAACATAGACAAGGAGGAGCTCCAGTGCTGACATACTTTTTGGTATCTTTAGGAAGCTAACCTTTATCTGCATTTACATCTTAAGCATATTTACCCTCCAAATCCTCGCTCCAGATAAATGCCACGTAGAATGCTATATGCATTGCGCCGACGGTTCAAGCTCTCCTTTTCAGCTAGCATTATTCGAGTCTTGACCACGTCTAGGGGTGTGGTTAATCCCGCTGAAATGCCACCGGCAACAGCGCCACACAGGGCCACCGAAATCGGCGTGGATTCATAGCCAGTCACGGGAGTCCATTGAAGCTTAAAGTACTCCCACAGCGGGAACTGTATCAGACTGAAGGGTATCTCCCGCATGATGGTTGACCCAAATCCTCGGTAAAGACCGCGTCTTAAGCCCTCCGTGCGATAAGCACGCAGCAGGATTTGGAGACCAGACATCTGCTGTTTGTGGCCCAATAATGTTTGGGAGCGCTGCTTCGCTATTTCCACGGGAACGCGGATCAGACAGGCCAACTGTAGGGAATACAAAAGAAGGTTAGTCTATCTATGAAGAAAATTCAAGGTTTCCGAGTAAATCCCACTACTTCGGCTGCCGAGGCAGCTGCCATGTGAACATAGGGAGAATCTTTGGTTTGGGTGACCGAGCTGAGGAAGTGCTTGCCACACTCATAGGCACAAAAGAAGAGAGCCGCCGTCGGAGCACTACCGGCAGCCGCCGGAGCCAATCCCTTGTAGATCCCACGGAAACCTCCAGCCCGCCAAAACCCCAGCTCGCTTTGGAGTCGGGTCTTAACCGTGTCTATTGGAAATAGGGCGATGTCCACCACCACACCAGCCACGCCTCCAGCCTGTAAATGATTATTTTATAACTTGTTTAATTTAATTTCAACTTTTTAATCACTCACAACCAGTGCATGGAGAAAGGTGAATTTGGTGACCGGCTCTTGCATGTTCATGTCCAAGGACCCTGCGGCCATGTCCTGAGCTAGTTCTGCTGCCATATCCTTGAATAATTGCTTTTTTGCCCAGTCTAAGTCATGCTAGTAGAATATTTGTTTAAGTTAATTAAATAAACAAATCCAAGTAAATGTGGTTGTTAACGTAACAGTCGCGGCGCTTATCAGCTGTTCGAATCTCTGGGTTGCCTAATGTTCAAAAATAAAAAAGATTAATTCTTTTTGTTTGTAAGCAATATTCTCTTGAGTTGTGAATCTTTATTTAACAAATTAGGCTTATATTACAAACTTTATAAAGACTTACTAAATATATGTAAATAACAAGCTCTTATTTTTCCAATATTCTTATAAAAGCACTTGACAACCCTAGCAACCAGTTGTTCTTGCGGAAGAAGAAGAAACGCAACTGATTTGGCCAAGTGGAATACAGCGCAATTGGCCGTGATTTAACCGATAATAAAGCAGCGGCACAGGAAAAACAAATTAAGGAAGCTAAATCATGGCCCTTCGCTTGACCCAGAGATTGCTGCAGACGCAGACGCCGTTCCTCACCCGCGTACGTTTTTCACGGCCGGAAAATTGGCCAACAGATGGAAATTACATAATGCGCGGGTGACAGATCATCATTGATCATCTTTTTCCCCCGTTCTATTGCAGGGATACCCCTTGCTGGTGACCAAGGAGAAGACCGAGGATGTGGCCCACACTAAATCGGCGCTGCAGAAGAAACTGACGGTGGGTAGAGCACGGAAAATCACACCCAATTGAGGTTATAGTTTCTGTATATGTATCCCTCTGCGAACAGGGCACGGACATTCCCTCGGCTCAGTATGGCGGTCGCCATGGAGTCACCATGCTGCCGGGCGGCGGCATCGGTCCGGAGCTGATGGGCTACGTGCGTGAGATCTTCCGCTACTGCGGTGCCCCCATAGATTTTGAGGTAATCGACATCGATCCCTCCACCGAGGGCAATGATGATCTGGAATACGCCATCACCTCGATCAAGCGAAACGGTGTGGCGCTCAAGGGCAACATCGAGACCAAGTCCCAGTCCCTGTCGGAGGTCTCGCGCAACGTGGCCATTCGCAATGAGCTGGATCTGTACGTGAACGTGGTGCATTGCAAGTCGTACCCGGGCATCCCTGCGCGTCATCAGAACGTTGACGTCGTCCTGATCCGCCAGAATACCGATGGCGAATATGCCATGTTGGAGCACGAGTCTGTCCGAGGTGTGGTGGAGAGCATGAAGGTGGTGACCGTAGATAACGCGGAACGCGTGGCCCGCTACGCCTTCGAGTACGCTCGCCAGAACAACCGCAAGAAGGTGACCACCATCCACAAGGCCAACATCATGAAGCTGTCCGACGGTCTGTTCTTGGAGGTGGCCAACCGTGTGCATAAGGACTATCCCGAGCTGGAGCACAACAACATGATTATTGACAACACCTGCATGCAGGCTGTTTCCAATCCGCACCAGTTCGACGTGATGAACATGACCAACCTGTACGGCACCATTGTGTCCAACGTCATTTGCGGCCTGATCGGAGGAGCTGGCCTCATCTCTGGCAGGAACTACGGCGATCATGTGAGTGACAGCGCTGCCTTTAATTTAAATACTGGTTAATTACTTTTACTGTAATTTGTAATTTCAGTACGCCGTTTTCGAGCCAGGCACCCGCAACACAGGCACCGCCATTGCTGGCAAGAACATCGCCAATCCAGTGGCCATGATCAATGCCAGTATCGAAATGCTGAACCATCTGGGACACAAGGAGCATGCTAATGTCATTCAGGAGGCCGTTTACCAGACCATTGTCGACGATGCCATTCGCACCCCAGGTGAATACAATTTCTGTACTTACTTCGCAGATTCCCTTATATCCGTTCGTTCATTCTCCTGCAGATCTGGGCGGCACCCACTCCAGTACCGACGTTGTTCAGAATATACTCAAGATCTTGAGTGCCAAGCGCGTGAATTGGTAAAATATCCGTCTGCATTTAGAGTAGTTTCAATGTTCTTTTTATCGCGCTGCTGTCACAACCGAGTGCTGTATTTTCTATTTAGTTTTTAAACAAACAAACATCTATCGCTTGTCCCAATTTACTTCACTGTTGCGATAGGTCCTAGCAGGCCTATTTATTGTATTATAATTTCATGCTCTGTTGTTGTATTATTTTCACCCTGAAAACTGCAGCAGAACTGTAAGTGTTGTTGCCTCTACTGGCCTAATTGTGTTCTAACCAACCAGCACACCCACAGACTACACGTAACTACTAATTTCTTGGTTCTTTCATAAGTTTGTTATCATGGACAGGGACAAATCAATGGGCAGTCCTAAATCAAGCTAAGATCGTTTTAAATGTCTTAATTGTTAATCTGCTAAGACATTTTTCTGTAAAGAGAATACCTTGATTCTATAACTGCAAATTGACTTGTTCACCCAATCTATAAAAAATTTGACCCACCTTTCTGTTTATCAAATGCTTTGTTGAACTATTCTGTTATTTATCTGTCATAAGTAGTGCTCCAGTAGATCACACCACCAACACACACACTAGTACACAAAGTATGTAGTATTCGTTTTGAACGTCTAACCAAATTATCCTCGTGCAGATCTAATCAACGAAATTATTCTGTTTTTTCTCCTCTCCCCCAAAAAATTCAAAAACCCAAAACGCTTAACCGCTCCACAGGCCACATGGAAACTATTTTAGCCAAGTTTAGGCACTATCACACTACCGAAACTCAACCAACCAACTGCTAACAAACTCAGCAAGATAAACCAAATCGAACTAAGCATAATACCAAACCACTCAAAATTATATTAACCCACAACTAAGCCAATTTGAGACATCTCCTAGCCCAAAGCCAATGCATTCAGCGTTAATGTGATGCTCCGCAAGAATCGGTTGAAATCAAGTTTGAGGTCGAAAAATTCCGCTGCTTAACCCAAAAATATGTTATCCCGGCTAAATGTCCATTGTGTGTTCATTCGATGTCAAAGTGTGATAATTCAGGTAATGAAAAACTAAAATATATTTCTAATATTATATTATATCCCATAAAGGTATGTGTAGATATTAATCGATTTCTCTATTGTTTTTCACAGATTCCTTGCCGGCTCTATCCAATGTTTCTTCTGCACTCTGACTATTTTAAATCTCCCTACCGAGGACAATTTATCTCTATTTATTTAACTCTCCAATCCTAATGTATAAGTTGGTGTACAACAAGAACAACACAACAGATTATGACCCTGAAAACCCTAAGCAAATAGTTCCCAATAATAGTCAATCAAAGCGATCTTAAATTGTAAATTAAAATTTTTCAAAGCAAATTGTAAAATTGAGAAGATAATTCAAACAAAATGTATTATTCTGTTCGAATATTTATTAGTAAAAGAAAAAAAAAACAAAACAAAGACAACTGTGTAAATAATGTGTTTAAATGGATGGAATTGAAACTTTTAACCTGATTAGCAATATATATATATATATATGATGGCATCTAAGATACGAAGAGTTCCTTGAATAGTAACTGGAGACTTTAAAGATCCTGGGAAAGTATTTTTCTTATCTGCACTGATACGATTTTGATATCGATTAAAAATTGTAAATTTATATACAGTCTGTAACTGTTTTCGAACTATTAAAATAGTCCACGGGCACATGCCCCACTTGAACACTCATAAAGAACGCACTCACAGATTCGGTCAGTTTTATCAGAATTACTTCTTTGTTTATTTAATCCTTAAAAAAGCCACGGCAATCCAGCAACCAAGAATAGACAGCGAAAAGCTTAGAAACGCAGCTTCTGGAAGAACCACTTGTTCTTGCCCTCCTTGTAGATGGACTCGAACTTGACGCGGGTCTGGAAGCGGTGCGTCTTGCGCTTGACGGGATCCTTCAGGTCCTTGGGCGACAGCTTCTCGAAGCTGATGTCGTGCGCGGTGTAGCGGGTGGGCATCAGATGGTTGTAGTTAAGGCTCTTCAGGAAAGGCTTAACCTTGGACTTCTTCTTCAGCTTGTTCTTGCCCATCTTCTTGGTCACCTTGCGCGGATAGCGGTCGATGCCGGCGACCAGAGCGTGGCCGAAAGGCTTCTCCGGGGTGCCGTCATCGGAGGTCTTGACGATGATGGCCTTGCGACCGGCGTAACGTCCGCTAAGGACGATTACGATCTTGCCCTGCTTCATAATTTTCCTCATCTTGGCGGCTGCTGTTGTTGTTTTGATGGGTGCATGAAAATGGAGAAAAACGAACACAAAGTTAGTAAACTCACTAGAAAATCACTACTTCTAGTTTATTTTAACCACATAAACTTAAATAACATCCATTCTTCGTTTGTTATTTAGTTTACAAATATATTGCATTTGTTGTTTTGTTTAGTCATTTTTGGACGGCGTTTTTTCACGTAAATATCCACATTTGCCGAACAATAGGTGTATTTTCGTTTACGTCCAACACATATCGTTCACTTTTCACTATTACTGAAGGCGGTTGGTAATTGTGGGTTTCGGATTTTTTAGATTAAAATTTTTGGAACTTACAGGTCTGTCAGTTGACCGGAAAAGAGGGAAAAATCGTGCGGATGCAAAAGAGACCAGATGTTTTCATGAAAGACGCTAAAAATTGCCGCACAAACGGTCACACATACAAAGAGTGCTGTTAAGCGCAATGTTATGTTATCGAAGTAGTGATGCGAGCGTGCTTTTTTTTTTTTTTAACTTGACATAGGAATTGTTATTAAGTAAAACTACTTAATAATTTAAGTTAATAGTCTCTTTATCTATATTATATTTTTATTTTCTTTCTGGTTGAGCAATAAATTGAAAAACGATATTCATAACAGGGCTGATAAAATTAAAATACTAACTCTATAAAATTTTAGCTTTTTTCAGCGTTTGGTATTTTTTCCACCTATGTTTCTTAAAGGTGGTTATGCAGAAATTAAAGAATTTATTCTATAAAAATAATACACAACAATTAAAAAGATTATAAAATATATTTATTAAAAAAAATAATAATATTCGAAAAATAATCAAAAGATTTTTCTATAGCCTCAAATCGAAATCCAATTTTTCCTAATTTGATCTTTCAAACTTATAAAATAATAAAATAAATGAGTTAGGCTGCCAACAATTTGTTAACAAAATATATTTATTTAGTTTTAGATGGTACTCATGTAGAAAACACAATACATACTAATCATTGCAAATGGAGAGATACTACTTCCCTCCCATATAGTATTCAGATACTACGGAAATGCCCGGCTCTACGTCTTTTTCTGGATAATCTTAAATGTATTATGCCGATTCATGACATAGCTGAGGGCAGTGGCAGCTGTGGTCAGTCCGGTCAGATACCAAAGGCCATGCAAGGCGGGATGATCTGTGGGTCAGAGGACAAAAGGTTAGAAACTATGTGCCGCTTGAGTGTCCACATTTCATCTCACCCAAATAATTCCAAATAGGAGCTCCCAAACTCAGGCCAATGGTGGCCAGCTGCACACCCGTGTTAATCTTGCTGAGCAGTGTGGGCTCCAGTTGAGCGGTCACATGGGTGGCGTCAAAGTAGCGCGAAAAGGTTTTCTATCGAAAAAGTTTAGAAGTGTCAGAAATGATGATAAGCCAACCAAATCCTCCAGTTACCGGCGGTGGCAGACTTATGTAGCGTATGACAAAACCAGCTGCTAAGAGGAACACATCCCGGAAGACCACAATGCCGGTAAGCCACATGGGCATCAGATCCGTGTAACAGAGTGCGATGACCAGCGAGCCCATCAGAAGTTTGTCGGCCATGGGATCCAAGAAGGATCCCGCTTTGGTCGCCTGTGAGGGCCATCTGCGGGCGATCTGTCCATCCAACTAAGACGAGAAATATGAAGGAATTTAAAATATTTTTATATTTCAAGAAAAAAAGAACAGAGCAATAATTAAATAACAAGTATCTACAAACAAAATAATTCTCAGGAAATAGTGTTTTTTCTTCTTTTGATTTTGTGAATACATTTCTTTGTTTCCTAAACATTTATTTTCGGACTTGAGACTATTGGTTGATACTAGATAATCAATTTTTTCCCAAAGTACACTCGTATAACTGTTTCTATTTCTGATACCAAATATATTTGTGAAATCGACAGCAAATAAAACTTTCAGCAACTTATTTAAATGCCGGAAAATTTGGGGCATGTTTTTGAGGTGTGCCTGCACTTTGGCTATGCGAAGGATGCCATCGAATATTTGAGACTTATTGAGAGCATAATTTGGTCAAAAATGAAATGATAGCCAAATGTCGTATATTTTCCGATTCGCCGTTAAAATTACAATTATTTAGCAATAAAATGTTTAAAAAAATAGGATATAAAATTTTGGCCAATTTTTCAAAATTTGATAAGGGGTTACATCATTAAAATTGTCAAAAATTGACTAAAAATTTATTGTTTTGTATTTCCAAACTAAGTATGCAGATTAATTAACCAATTAAAAACCAACATGGAAACGCTTTCCGAATTGAAATTAAGGCTGTTTAGGCTTAGTTATGGTTATTTTTAGGTCTGGCTTGTCCCAAAAATTAGGGTAGTAAATTGTCGACTTAAAAAGCGAATATTTAAGGACTTCTTGAAAGCATAATTCTGTCAAAAATGAAATGATAGCCAAATGCCGTGTATTTTCCGATTCGCCGTTAAAATTACAATTATTTAGCAATAAAATGTTTAAAAAAATAGGATATAAAATTTTGGCCAATTTTTCAAAATTTGATAAGGGGTTACATCATTAAAATTGTCAAAATTTGGCAAAAAATTTATTTATTTAAATTTCCAAACTAAATATGCAGATTAATTAACCAATTAAAAACCAACATGGAAACGCTTTCCGAATTGAAATTAAGGCTATTTTGGCTTAGTTATTGTAAATATAAATGACGTAGTTCATTTGTTTTGTTTCTGAACGAATAAAAATAAATAAAACAGACAACTTTTAGTGGTGGTTGCTGATAAATATATGTAGCTGGCCTTACTTACTCATAAATATTCTAATTTCTAAATTTCTTACCAGATCTGATACTCCGGCGATGGCCAGTAGGCTCATTCCTAGCGTGAAATCACCCTGGACTATCACATAGCCGATGTAGGGCGACAGGATGGCTCTGCTGATGGTAAGCATGTTGGGTATGGTCATGATATTCTCGCGCTCCTCGCGTATCTCGTCAATCTTCTCTCGCACCCGCTCCTGGACTTTGTGCCGCGCCTCACGGATGTCGTCTACCAAGAAGTTCTTGCGTTCGATGAGCTCGGCCCGCTGCCGATCGATGACGCCCTGCAGCAGGTGGCGGCCCTGCACGGTGCGAAGGTGCAACGACTGCTTCTTGGCGTCGGCATAGAGACGGAGGCGTGCCAGCTCCCAGTTGCGGCGCTGTTTGATGTCCAGGAACGATATGCGGATAAAGCCAGTGGCAGCGGCGTAGCGGTTCAAGCAGTTCACGAAGCTGCTGCCGCCTACTCCCAGGACGTGCTCCAGAGTGGCGGCTCCATGGTG
Organism: Drosophila pectinifera; assembly: GCA_008042775.1. Lineage (NCBI taxonomy): Eukaryota > Metazoa > Arthropoda > Insecta > Diptera > Drosophilidae > Drosophila > Drosophila pectinifera. Next base: position 12,812 of record VNKC01004735.1, on the reverse strand, counting down.
CAGCGGGCGCTGCGCCTGACGGAAAACGATGGCGGGCAGCATGGTGGTTTCTCTTTCAGCGGAACAGTCTCAAATCCTCGAGCAGCAGCTGGTGGCACGGACTCTGGTCAGTGGCACAGCTTTTTTGTGGTTCTGCAGTTAAGATGGTTTTAGATTTAAATTAAATTATCGGTGGCCTTGAACCGCAAAGATCGGCCAGCGACCCTTGGACAGCGGTTATCGCCCCAATTAAGGTCGCACCATTGGTTTGATCTTCTCTGCTTCTTTTCACTCCTCCGATGATGTACGTGCTCTGTTTGTGCTTTCAATTGGTAATTAATCAATTCACAACATCTACGGGAATTTATTAAAATTTTGTCTTGTTTTTATTACACAAGTCGGCTTCGAACAGTGTGACCAGCGCTTTTATACCAAAAATCACTAAAGTATATTGTGCAAATGTAAACGGGCTTTTGAATTCTGTTAAAAAGATATTTAATTAATGCTAAAATATCTAACTAATTGTTACTGATTCTAATAAATGCTTTTGAAACGACACTAAATGTATTATTATAAGACATAAAAACATTATTTATAACATTCCATTTTAATTGTAAATGTTTAGCTTCTGTAGTGGTATCTTATAGCATGTAGAAGTTCTTCATAGTTGTATTTTACAGCATTTATGTCACAGCATGCATGTAAAATACCCCTGCTAAGAGCTTAACATACATAAGGACTTTATCATACTTTAAGTTAACGTGGTCCTTTGCCATAAGCTAACATTATGCTACCCTTAACAGAGGGCGCCTTAATTTAAATTCCTTAAATTACTTGAGCTCCAGATTTTCCCCATGACCAGCTTTTATTTAATAACATTTTTACCCTCCTGCCAAAAAATCGAATAAAGCTGCTTTGGTGGCCAGCCAGGCCGGGACATATTAATGAGAGCCCCATTAATAAGCCAGCCCGCAAAAGCTGCTCTGGACTTGTCAGCCATTTAATTGGATTAAATTTAATTACGCTGGCACTTAACCAAGGCGGTCGCCGCCTTGGATATGCTAATTAAGTCGCGGTAAACGTTTATTACATAATATAAACTTTGGCAGCGGCTCGACCATGACCTGACCTTATCCTCCTGAATTTCCCCGAAAGTTGTCCAGAATCTGTTCCACGTTTAATGGCCACATCCAAGTTCATAAAAGCGAACCAAGGCACATAATTATGACAGGCAGGTTGCATTTTTGCCAAGCCAGCTAGAAAACAGTCTTTGGGAATTATATACGCTCCGCCTCATTTCGGCTTGGCCCTTAAGTCACGTCCCGTGACCACCATCATCGTAATTACAGAAGGTGAAGAAAGCTGGAGTTTTCCCCCAGGGCTCTGGGCACAGGCAACTGGCATTGCATTAATATATAATAATGAACTGCAGCCGAAGGTGTTCGCCTCGATAATGTCCATGGCATGTCAACCGTCAGTTATATGTTAATTTCCATCGTCCTCCTGTCCATTTTCCTTTTCCCGATTTTCTGAATGGCACTCAGGGCTACTCAGTAGCTGTCTGCCATAAACAGGAAGGTCCAGCTCCAGCGGGGCGGCTGAAAGCTGATTGACAACTTTTTGCAGATACCCTTACTCGCGGGGGGTATGGGGATTGTGCTGAAAAGTATGCTAGGCTGGCATTATTAATTTGCACACATAGCTCTTTTTAATTGAACCATTATCTTTCAAAGTAAAGTTTATACACTACGAATGTTGTTTGTGGTTTTTAATATTCCAAATAGGGTTCTCCATTAACTATAATTACAAAAAGGTTAAAAAAATTGAGAAATAATAGAAACCAATGAACTACGTTGTATGTTTTTTTTTAAACATATAAAGAAATATTTTTAATAATGTATAATACATTTTTAACACGATTAAATAGTTCTTCTACCATTTTTTTTTTTTATTTTATAACTTTAAAGATTTAAAGAAATATTTTTAATAAAGTAGAATACATTTTTTACACGATTAAATAGTTGATCTACCATATATATATTTTTTTCGGTGGTATAGAAATTACTGGAGTTTTAAAATTCACTGACATAGTGCTTAAAATTAAGCTACAAAGTTGTGTGTGTCGAAAAAGTAAAAACATACACGAAATATCTCACTCATTAGGCACTTTTTAATAGATTTTAAAAGCAATCATTAACAAATTTTGGCCCAAACAAAATGTTTTCCCAAGTGAACCCATAACTTGGCAAAGGGAATTAAGCTTTGGTGTTCGACTTTTGCTCTTCTCCTTCCATGGCTTTTTATAATTTTTATTCGACTTTTTTGTAAGCGCCTCATTGCGCTTCATTAATCAAAAGTAATTTTCCGCCTTTCACAGCATTCGCGCTCCCCCCCTCCCCTACGTTCGTACCTGGCCTGTAGTGAAGATGGCGAACGTCAGCGGAGGAAACCGGAAGGGAAATGGAGGAGTAAAAAAATAAAACAGAAAAAACAAAGTGATGGCGGCCATTTTGCATTAAGCCTGGACATTTCCCGTATTCTTTCGCCCTTCATGTGGCTGTGGCTGTGGGTGTGAGTGTGTGTGTGGGGCTAATTAACTGTTTTACATTAAGTGGCCATAAAGGCAGCAAACGGCGAACATTTTAGTCTATTTTAATGCGCTTCGAGTGGTTGGCGGGCGTGATCGGCTCGGACAATGAAGAACCGCCGGCCATTAGCGGCCATCTCTCTACACATCCCTCACTCCGCCTGCCAGCTCCTGCCGTTCATGGCCGTTTTCTTAAATGATTTACGACTGCTTTAAAGGCCAAGCCATAAAAACAGAAGCCAACTTCATCTGGCCCCGCTCAACGCTCAGGGTTCTTCGTAGCTCGTACTTTGGTGTTTTCCTTTGTGCTTAATTTAATTAAATACTTGCTCGGACTCTTGCTCTCTGCCGAGAATGGTTAATGTGGTCAGCATAAATTGTGGCAAGCTCATTTTGCTTTAAATCATTTGCGGCCGGCTATAACGCCTGCGGGCCCAAATAAACCGTATAAACATGAACTGGCAATGGCAATCGGTTCGACTAATGAGAGCGAAGCCCAGTAGTCCAAGTAGTTTTTCTAGCAGGTGTGTGGCTCGAGATTTATCGAACAAAAGGTGTTTCTACACTAAGGGGATTAACTGGACACTAACTGGAATTAATTTGTATGTTTCTGGGATTAAAAATATATATTACAGTCTAGAAAATGTATTATACATGTATGGTAATATTTTAGAGTCAATTAAAGGAAATAAAACATCAAAGAATATATTAAGAAGCAAACTATTGCATTAAAAACCTTCGTAAAAAGTTATTAGTCTCTTAAAATATTTTATATATGTATTAAATATACTTATAGAATCATAATTGTTGAATAGAATAGAATATTTTCATGGAAAATATTTTGGGTGTTTAATTCTTTTTAAAGGAGCCTAAAAGTATGCAATAAAATTTCTATAATAATTATAACAAATATAATCTTATTTGGCATAGCATTATGTCTTTTTAAGGGCTTTCAGAATCCTAGTGATTTTAAATATTTTATATTTTATTGTTAGTTAGCAAAAATTTTTCGCAAGTGCAATCCAATCGAATTTCCTCGCCGAGGTAAATCAAAAATGTGCACAAAATTACAAGTTGGATTTGTGGCGGGAGAAGTTGTGTGCAGGCGGCCCACTCAGGATGCTGGTTCTTCAATTTCGAAAATGCCGAAAGTCCGCCCACAAATCACAAGCCAATGACGACTAATTAGAGAGCCAGAGGAATGGCAGGGCAAGGCAGCGGCAGGCAGGCTCTTCAGAGCAGTGTAACAATGACTTTTCGAAAACTCCAACTATTTTCAAGCTGTGCAAAGGACTGCCCTCGGTGCGGACCCCCTGCCACGCCCCCAGTAGCTATATATCCCTTTCCCCCTACCCAGCCTTCCCCAACTTTGCTTTGTTCTAAGTTATCAGCCCACAAGTGGCGGCAAACTTTTGCTTTACGGTGTCGCCATCTTTTTTCTACGGGGGAGGGCGTGCAACTTAAAAGAAGATTAAACCGCAGCTGCCAGGGGACTCCCCTTCTCCTTTTTTCTAGGGGTTTTCCACGGGGGAAAAGGGATAACTTTGCCTGGACAGCGCCACTTGAAATGAGAACGCTTGGCGATTTCCAGGCGACACTTGTCGAAAGTTACGCGTAATTATAACAATGTGCGGGTATCCGGGGCACCGAGGAGGGAGCCAGACCACCTCTGAGGATGGCTCTCTTCCGCCTGGCTACCCGTTGTGGGCCTCATTTTAGTTTATGCCCAAAATCACAACTAGGGAATCGGCTTCGAATATGCGGGTGACCTTGCTCGATGCTATAGGTGTTGGCCAAAGGGGAAAACCGCACACCAATTAACAAAAAAGATAAGGGATAAAGTTCAAAGGATTTCTGTATTTTGTATATTTGGTTGCTGGGGAAATTACTGGTTTACAGTTTGGTTTTCAGAGGAATGTTTAAAACTTAATTATTAATTATAAGCCTTGGTAACGTTAGATGTAAGGAAATAAACAAGAAATATGGGAAAATATACAATATTAATTGCTATAAATTTATTTATGATTGTAAAGACTTACAATATTAGGTTAATCACATATCCTTGATGTCATTCATTAATATTTACAATATTTATTTATATATATCATAATTTAATGGTAATTTCAATATCCTCGACTTAGTTACTCACAAAAACAACCTCTTAATTTCCCGAAATTCCTATCAAATCTACCCAGGCTACTCAGAGTTCCTCTAGTCCTTGAAATAGGCACAAAAAATGGTACTTTCACAAACCTTGGAAAATAAGAGCAAAACTTTGCCTCCCGGCACTTGACAAAATTCTTTCTTTCGTCCTCCAAGGCTGCGCCTGCCGGATGAAAGCCGGCGCAATTTTGTTTCAATTTGAAAGTTCTCCTCCTGTCGCCATGGCGACCACATTAATTCGCTTTTAATATAATGAAGTCGCTTAAATGTCAAGACAATAAGACCGAAATGTGGAATCTGAGTCCTCAAGACCGGCGTCGGTGCCCTCGGACCATCAATCAAAATTTCGAGGAAGGCCGTATGAAAAACTATAATAAAATCATTAGGCCTGGTAATCCCCAAACGTTCCGGAATCAAAATAAAATCATCAGCCCGGAATGATGATGAATGGTCGGCAGGCCCAAGTGGCCACCAGGAGCGGAGGCCCTAGCACGGCGGTCAGGACAAAAAATTGGGAACGGAATCTTTCTGCACTCCAATCTCTTTTTAATAAACAAAACAAAACACGGCCATTGTGTGTGATTGTGCTGTGCATGCTTCAGTAGCTAACACTCAACGGTCAGGCAACAAAATCAGAAAAAAAAACAAAAGACAAAGAAATAAACCCAAAAACATTTACAACAAATCGGAACAACAACGAGGAAAGCTATAATGCTGGCTCAACGGCGTCATTATCGGGGCAAATGCCTTGCATCGCTTTGGTCCTAGTTCTGTTGAGACTTGGAGTCCCTGGAAATGCTTGCTGTACCCTTGAACGGAGCACTACCATAAATTAAAAATATCTATTAAACTATATGTCTGCGGTTATATCAGGCATAGGAATATTATTATTAAGTGTTATTTGGACATTGTTTGCCCAAGGGTTTTATCAATAACAACTATATTTGCTTAAGTAATTTAAATATTTAAGCACTATACCTTATAACAAGGAAATTCCACTCTTTTAGAAGTTGTATAATTTTTTATCATGATGAAATAAATTATATAAATAATATAAAGCGGGATAAAGGCATTCCTTTATTCACAAGACAATTGTTAAGTAATTTTAAGAACTATAAAGTGCCTAAAGTCAGCCAGTGTCCAAATATTTAATTAAATATAAAAAAGCAGAGCCAAAAATCAAATTTATATAGATTCTACTAGTAAATTATTTAATTAAATACACACACCTTTTGAAATCCTATTTTTTAACCAAAAATCAGAGTATAAATGATTTCGGTCTGTGCCACACACTCACACACTCATCATCTCTATTTTTTGGTAAAGAAAATGAAAATGTTTAACGCAAAAAAATAAAATACTCACGTTTCTCCCAGGCGAACGTGATTCAATTTGTTTTGTTGGTTAGAAAACTAAAATAGCAAAAGCAAGCCACCAGCCCAGAAAGCAGAGCAAAATATAACTAAAGCCAGCATGGCAAAGCAGAGCTAAGTAAAATAAAGCAAAGCAGAGCGAGGCGAGGAAAGCATCGCAAAGCAAGGCGAAAACAGGAAAAATTATAGAACACGGAAAAAGGCTGGGCGGAAGTCTGGGCAGTAAATGTGGGCGCTCTCCCCGCTGGTCACTTGGCCATGTCCGAAAAGCAACAACAAAATAAAGGACGCTGAAATGGAAAAATGTTAAAAGGCAGCTGGATGAGTCTTTAAGCCAGGGTTGAGGCGGTTCTGTGTTTGTCTCGACCGCGGGCGGAGTACTCCGGCAGGCACTGGACCTGGACCTATGAATGGGAATTGCTGCACTGCAGTGCCCTGCTGGAGAGCCCCGAAAAGTGGGTAATGAAAATAAGCGTGGGCCCGGCCGTGTTTCCGGCGAGGGCGGTTTGTATACAAACATTTTTACTATTTATTTACAAAAATTACAGTAAATAGAAATTTATTTTAAAATGTATTTGCCTGTTTATAGCCATTAAAAGCCTGTCTTTACTTCACTTAAAAAGTGTTTAGATTACTTAGTTAAAATGTGGATATATTTAAACAAAGAAACCGTAGAAATATACTCTTATTTATTATATATTTTTTTTCTTTAAAATGTATTTGCCTGTTTATAGCCATTAAAAGCCTGTCTCTACTTCACTTAAAAAGTGTTTAGTTTACATAGTAAAATGTTGATATATTTAAACAAAGAAACCGTAGAAATATGCCTATATTTATTGTATACCGAAATTTGTCTAGCAACCCCCGTTGCCCTGAATAAAGTTAAATATGTTGTGGCCAAAAAATACAGCCCACACACGTCCAAAGATCCAGGGAGACATATTGTATCCTACATTGTAACATGACCGGACTATTGTGCCGACAAGTCGAAGGTCATTTTAAATTAGTTTTACTTCGGCTTCCTGGAGTTTTTTTTTCACATATCCTTCGGTTCGATGAGAGTGTGTTCCTGCCCAGTGCGGGCGGGATTTGCCTCTCAGCATTCGCCGCTCTGCGGGTTCAAATAGACACATACGCCCCGTGGTCCCGGCCTCGGTCCCGGCGCTGCCGTTATGACAATTACGTTAGACATTTGCGTCACGTAAGTGAGCAGCGCCATCGAAGAAATCCCAGACTCATGCCGACTGTCCAAAACAGGGAATCGCTGGCTCATCCTCATCCCAGCGGCAGCGCCGATTGCCCGCTCATCCCGGGTTGTCATGTCACTGGGAGGGTCCTTGGAGTGGGCACGGGGATTTGCGGGAGCCACGTGTAACAGCATTCGACATAATCAACAGCTTCATTCGGGGAAAACGGCTGCCAATATCCCCAGGACTCTGGCGCCTGTCAGGAGGGAGCCTGCTCCAATTGTTGACAACTTGTGCCTGTCCCCCGCCCCCCTCCCTCATTGGCACGTAGCCGGGAACAAAAAGTAATAATAAAACAACATTGGCACATTGGGTGCGTGGATTCTTTCGCACCTGTCCTGCTGTCAGACAGCAAAGTCAAGGAACTTGGATACATTTTAAATATTTTTGAGTATAAGTATGATGAAAAGTTATGGAAATCATAAAATATAATATTTTGGCTTACATTTTAAGCTAAGATGAGTATTTCATTACATTTTAGGTAAATAATATAAATCATAAATTGAATAATAGGGTATTTATATATATATCTTTTTAAAAATATAAACAAATAGTTTAAGATGTCTTTAGAAACTTTGCTATATTAGTGCCTTAATGTAATGTGCTTTATAAAATGGGTTATTAAATTCATTTATTATACTTAATCTCCTAATTAGATATGATTTATTGTGGCACAGGCTCAGTCTTAGTCAAATGTTTACTTTTTTCCTTTAATTACGTGGCTTCTATTATCCGACCCTGGGCCTTGTTGTGGTTCATTACCTGCAGGTCATTGTATCCCCGCAAATCCTTCATAAACTCGCAGCAAATTCACTTTGTGTCTCCTGTACAGGGTAAGCGCCATCTCACTACAGCTGACATTGCTCTGCGCCATGTCAAAGTCAGGAGCAGCAGCAGGAGCAGGACCAGAAGCAGGAATAGGATCAGCAGGAGCAGAACAACGTCTGCAATGTTTCTTTATTGGAATTGTCGTAAAAGTCGATAACAGAGCCAGGCGGCTGGGGTGTGGTGGGTGTGGGTGTGGGCGAGTGGGTTAGGGGATGCAGGTCACAAGCAATTTAATGTCAATTTTGGTATTAAACGTGCTGACTGCCAATTCACCTGCTGTTTTCGCCAGCCCCACTCTCTCCCAATCCCACTCACTGGCCCTCTGTCTGACTGCCATTCGCATTCTGGACTTGGCCTGCTTTCAGTGTTTGCAAAGGCTGCCACACGCACTCCAATCCACCAAAACAACAAGAGGGAGCGATGTGGCTGAAAGGACACGACTAGGAGATAACCTGTACAGCCATAGGTATACAAAATATATGTACAAAATGTGAATAATTATTAAGACATTGAATACTATTTCTATTTTTTGGTCCGAGTCTGCGTAAAGCAAAATCTTTACCTATATATATTACATAAAATCTAAATAATTTTATATAATGAATTTATTTAACTAATATTATTTTCCGATTGTTTAAATGCAAAAATTTTAATGTAAGAATTAATTTATTAATTTTCTATAATTAATATCTATAAGCAAACAGTTTTAATGAACCTTAATTATAGAAATATTCATAAATATCACACATATATAGCTAGCATACCTCAGCACTCTCTAAGCATCGATGGAGGACTACAACATCTATAGAGGATTTGGTGCCGGGAGCCGGGAGGTACTTCAATAACTTTGGCAAACGAATGTTGACAGACCACTGGCATTCGATTAAATCTAATTAATTTCGCAGCACAGCGCCGTCGTTGAGCGCTTCTATTCGCATGTGAACTCTAATAGTTTTGGGATTTGTTTGTTCGCTATTAATTGGTTGACCAGCACGGAAATATTTAATATTACAGCCAATGCTGTACTAATAGGAAATTTAATTTTTAAATGGACATTGTTGAATGATAAATGGATTTGAAATAATCAGGATTATGACCTATCGAAAAAAGACAAATTAAAAATAATAACACTCCAATATTTAATGAGAAATTATAATAGAAGTATAATGTAGATGTGAAATTAATTAGAAAGGTGCGCAAAAGTATGCTGCATAATGTTAAAAATGACAAAAATTAACCCGATACATAATCCATTGCATACTTTCTAACAACTTTCATGGATTTCAAATATTTGGCTTCTTTCTGACACTCTGTTGTCAGGCTTTCTTTGTTAAACTCCACAAACTGCTACAAATGCCAGCTACTTTTTACCGAAGAGCGTTTTTCCACGCATCTGATGGCAGCTGTCGCTTATTCTGTCGCCGCCATTGCATATCGCGTCACGCACACTAGTTAACATGTTACCAAAATGGCGGCCACACTCACTTACACACACCGCCGAGTGCAATCTGCTGCCAACCGCAGTGCGAACTTTCCGCTTTCCCTTCGCTTTCGTTTCGAGTAATGAAAAAGCGAAAAGAAATCCTGTCCAGAGCTCACAGCTCGCAGCTCGCAGCCCGCACGGATCGACCCTCGACATCTGGCGGTGGCGTTTCAAGTTGAAAATTTGCAAACAAGCCGAAAGACGCACAGAAATTAAATGTACCGGCTTGGAAATTAAGTTGAGGTCCTCAAGAACACATTATGAAGAACACAAAATAAAATGTATAATAACGAATATTGTATACAATATTTAATATATAATGTTGAGTCTAAATATATGGCTTAATGGTTTTAATGATGATTAGATACTTGATATTTGCTTAGAAAAAAATATATTTTATATATTAGTTTAATGGATTTAAAGATCATGAGACATATGATATTTGCCAAGATAAAAATGTATATTTTACAAACTCACCAATTTTAATATTTGATTTCTCAATAAATATAATTAAAATTCTGCCTGCAAGTTTATAATTTATTATTTTAATTTATTTTATTACTAAAATATTTTATTTAATAATATTTGATATATTTTTTAAAATATTTTCTATAAAAAGAAGTCCGTTTTTCAAATTTTCATATAATATTTCATTAATCTAAGTAGTTACTTAATTCCCATAGAATGAAAACTATAATAAGTAGGCTTTATATTTTAACAATAAATAAATACATATTGCAACTGATATGAAAAACTTAATTAAAATGTAAAGTTGCTGTGACCTTGATTATTTCCCTGGTGGAACTTTTCAATATTATGTTGCTGCATAATTTACTTGACTTAATGTTTTAACAATAAGCAAGTACATATATCAACTGATATGAAAAACTTAATTAAAATGCACAATTGCTGTGGGCTTGATTTTTTCCCTGGGGGAACTTTTCAATATTATGTTGTTGCATCATTTTCTCGACTCTGTGTTCCCTGCAGCGAGCGGCAACCTTTGCGCGAAAGCAATTTTACCCGGCACAAGGTCAGGGAAGGAAATCGCAAAAGTTTTCGCAGCAGGCAGCACACACACAGGCATAAAAAAGTGAAATTTAAGCCACACACGCAGGGCAGAAGACAGACGACAGTTTTGCGCCAAGGCCGAAGGACTCGGGGATTGAGTGTATGCCATACACACGCCCCCGCACACCCACATACCCAAACAAACACACTCTGTGTTAAGTCAGCTGCCGCCATTTTGTAACCATTTTATCATGACAAACAAAAGTGGCTTACAGTCCCCCGTTTTCCGTCTGTTCCTCTCGCTTTTTTTCTCCGGTTTGTTTCGACTTGAAGTTGATGAATTTCGCTCAGGCCAAACGACTCTGTCTGCAAAGTTATTTTATCTCGCGTCATTTCGTAATTTTGTGTTTGGGGGGAAGTCTGAGACTTTGTCACTTGATTAGCCCATCACCGCAATTAGGCAAAATGCCGGGATGCACTTTAAAGCCCCACATGCTTATGGACTTTGGCTCTGATTAGCCCCCCGAAAAGGTGGCAACGTGGGGCTCTCAGGCGTAATTACATCAACAATTCCAAAAACCTTCCCGCGTCGCCACAAAAAGCCAGCTCGTAGGTGGCCGGGCAATGTCACTCACTGCTGGGCATTCAATGTGGCACGAAACATATCCATTATTCAGGACGTGGTGCAAACAACCCGACCGACAAGCCAACAGCGTCCGCCTGCGTGTAAGACGCACTGGCAACAGTGGACGTGGCCGCCGCCTGCTCCTCGGCCAGCTCCTGCTCGATTCACATTCCATGGCGTACGCACAGCATATTTGGCATGTGAACTTGCCTACTAACCTTGTGTGCATGTGCCATGCAATTGGCCCCAGGATGGCCCAGCAATAACAACAACGGCAACTACTGCGACTGCAAGGATGTGCAAACATGGCGAGGTCCTTTCGGGAGCACTGGGTTCGGTGCTGCGGTGTGGTCAGTGGACATTGCCTCGTAATTAAAGTTCCCCAGTTCCCGCTCTCCACTAAGCGAGCACAGTGCAGGTACAGTTCGTGCCAAAAACTGTGGGCGAGGCTGCATTAGGACAACTAAGCTGATCATGAAAATGAAAATTTTGCTCTCCCCTTAGCCTAATGAAAAATGCATGCAAGTTGGGGAGTCTAGGAAAATCAATTTTCAGGCATTTTCTAAAGGGCGTGTGGGAATATTAGTGATGACAATATGCTTTTAAATCAAAATCTCAGCAAAGCAAAGTTACAACCGAGTTAGGTAAACTTCAGGTTTATGCATTTTTAGGTCCTTAAATCTGTATTTTTATATCCTAATTTTATGGACAAATCAAAGCTTAAAATATTCATAACTAAACCAAAACAGAACTGGTCTATGCACTCTTCGGTCAACCGGAAACATCAGTTACCGGAAACCCTATTATGTGGCTTTGTAATATTTTGTAGCATAATTTTATCAGCACAAAACCGCTGCGTACGCAATAAATGCAGCATACTTCTAAGCGTCTTAAGATTTAAAAAAACTGCCGGCTGCTGCCCAGTATCCTCTGTTCGCCTAGTATCTGAAACAAAATTACAGTGGATTTTTCCTACAAATTTCACAAATCGATGAGTAAATATTCACAGTACTCTTCAAAGACCTTAATTTTTTGGTCCAAAATCAGAGTTAAAAATAACCGTAACTAAGCCAAAACAGCCTTAATTTCAGTTCGGAAAGCAGTTCTATGTTAGTTTTTAATTGGTTAATTAATCTGCATTTCAAATTTAGGAATTAACAAAACTAAATTTTTTGTCAATTTTTGACAATTTTAATGATGTAACCCCTTATCATTTTTTCAAAAATCGACCAAAATTTTTTTTCTTTGTTTTTCCCATATTTAATTTCCAAATAATTAAGAATTTAACCGCGAATCGGACAGTATACGGCATTTGGCTGTCATTCCATTTTTGGCCAAATTATGCTCTTCAGAAGACATCAAGTATGCGGATATTTAGGTCCTTAAATTGGCATTTTTATATCCTAATTTTTGAACTAATCAAACTTAAGAAAAACCATAACTTGGCCCAAACAGCCTTAAAAACAGCGGATCGGAATATATATGGCATTTGGCTGTCATTCCATTTTTGGCCAAA
>VNKC01004734.1:0-12759 GCA_008042775.1 Drosophila pectinifera | reverse complement strand
GCCGCCTCCGCCACCAGGCAGTTGCGACAGACCAGGTCGCGGTGCACGAAGTGCATGTCCAGGTAACTGCAACCGTTGGCCACGTCGATGCATATAGCCAGCAGCTCGGAGAGCGACAGTCCAGGATCCTGGCAAGGAGAGAGTAGAGACAGAGAGCCTTAGAAGAATGCGGCGGAGCTGGGGACTCACCTGGGAGCTGGTGGTGGGCCTGGCGGCACGCAGGTAGCTGAGCAGATCCCCGGCCTCCATGTGCTCCATGATCAGCGAGATGGACTCGGTGTCGAAGCAGATGCCCACCAGGCAGCCGATGTTCTCGTGCTTGAAGTTGCTCATCAGCTGGGCCTCCTGCAGGAGCTCCGCGAACTCGCTGGCGCCCTTTCGCAGGCTCTGGAGGGGATCGCAACAGAGAGGATTAGTCACTTAAAGTGATTCTTGCCAGCCAACCCACCTTGATGGCCACCTGCTGTGGCTCCTGGGCATCCGTCGTCTGCAGCTGGCCCTCGTACAGCTTCAGCTGACTCCAGTTGATCTGGGGCAGCAGGGCGATGTCCGCGTCGCTCAGCGTAGTGGAGAAGGCTCGGTTCTTGGCGGACATCAGCTGCTGCTGCGTCTGCAGCGTGGACAAGTTGCTCCAGATGCTGGGGCGGCTCTGCTGGAGCAGCTTCTTGGCGTGCAGGCGACGCCTCTGGTCTGGATGGGTAGAAAACGGACTTAGAAACACTCTTCCGCGGGATTAGGCACTCGAAATTCACTTTTTAAGCTAATTCTTCGGCAATGTGACTCAGCAGCGGCTTGCCGGCTGACTGAGCATCGAACAGCTGGTTTTACAGTGGCTTTTAATATTTTGTAGCATACTTTTGGCCGCTGTTTTCCATATGTTAGTTTTAAATAATTAACATTTTAACGGCGAATCGGTCCACATACGGCATTTGGCTGTTACTCTATTTTGGCCAAACTATGCTGTTCAGAAGATATATATTTTTGGGTCTTTAAATGGGGTTTTTATGTCCTAATTTTTGGGACAACTCAAAGCTTAAAATATACATAGCTCAGCCAAAACAGCCTTAAAACAGTCTTTAAATGGGAGTTGTTATACCCCGGCACACTTACATTTTCTGATAACAATTAATAGATTTTTAATCAAAATATGAAGGACTTGAGGGGCGGCCAAGTTAATGCGACATCTTTGCATGTACTTAAGATGTTTTTAGACATTTTCACTCCACACAATATGGCCTGGCCTTGTAGTAGGCTGAAGTAGATGAAGATATTAAGTACTAGGCTCGCTGAAATATTCGAGGAAGCTTTCAGCCTGATTGAATCCGGCATTATTGTTACCTTTTGATCCAGCTGGCGCAGTATCTGTGGACCTATGGTGATTGTTTACTTAGTTTAATGTGTCATTTTTACTAATCCCGGATTAGTGAGAAAAACGCTTGCGGCCACAACAAGTTGCACACCCCCATGCACCCATCGCCACCGCGCCCGCACAGCCCTTGCCTCAATCGGTTGACATGGTGACCCGGGAATAAACCGAGAACCTCCGGCTTTTGGTTCGCTGCGGAATGGAATCCATTCATTTAATTACAATTTGATTCAATAGACTCGCGTCAAGGGGCCGGGAGTGAGGCAGAGCGGCAGGGCGGCAGCTTGGTTTCCGCTTCCGAGTCCCTGTAGGTTTCGGAATTATATTTTTATATGTGCTTTCTAAATTTTAATCACAAAAGAGTCATTTCGTTGACAAATCAAAGACTTTTAGTTGATAAACGCACTTATTTAACCTTCAAGGTTTTTGCTTTGACTAAATAAGCAAAACAATTACTCTAGTTTTTTAATAGAAAATATTAGCTTGGCAGCGGACCAGACCATATATAGTTTTAATTATTTGAATGTTGTGGAAGACAGATAAATATATATATAGATAGATAGGTAGATAGATAAATAGATATATAGATAGATATATAGATAGATAGGTAGATAGATAGATAGATAGATAGATAGATTGATAGATAGATTGATAGATAGATAGATAGATAGGTAGATAGAGAGATTGATAGATAGGTAGATAGATAGATAGACAGATAGACAGATAGACAGATAGACAGATAGACAGATAGACAGATAGACAGATAGACAGATAGACAGATAGACAGATAGACAGATAGACAGATAAATAGATAAATAGGTAGATATATAGATAGATAGATAGAGAGATAGATAGATAGATGTATAACAATCTAGAATTCACAATGTACTAGAGCGCCCAGAAGTAGGCCATGACTTTAGCTTTAGAAAAATACAAAAAATAGTTGCCAAAATGCAGTTAAAAACGGAAATAACCTGTTCATGGCATAAATAAATAGAAATACTTGCCCCTAAACATGCACATGTTCGAGTGCTCGCCTCCTGTTTAACCCATTTAACTTTCGCTGCAAATCTTGTGCCTAATACTGACATGTGTGTGCGGGGCACACACAATGAAAGCAGATACGGATGCGCAGCGCACTGACAGATACGAATTCCCGCTGCGGTCGCCGCTTGTGGCCTTTGTTCGACGAGCGGCGAATAGATACAAGATACAGGCCACGACGACGGCAGGGGTGATGAAGTGGGCCGGACATGTGGCATATTATTCGCATTCAGCAGTCGGGATTTGCCATCGCCATATCGACTCCTTTAATAATGATGATAATAATAAGGCCGCATCGATTCCGCTGGGACCTTTGGGCCCGTAACCCCGAACTTCCCCGGATGAGACGGGGCGTAAAATGGAAAGCCCGGTCATGCGTGTGAACGGGTGCGGTCTGCCTTCCCCCATCCACCCAGCGCCCGCTAATAGAAAATCTATTAGCGCTCGCAGGAGGACCTGAAGGACCTCGCCGCGGGAGCTGCGAAAAAGTAAAATAAAGTAATGCAGGGCAGTGGGGCGGGAGCGAGGACGAGGACGAGGACGAGGACCTCAAAATGAACAGCCGGTCACTTGGCTAGTCCTGGCAACATGCTTGCTTGTAAGAAGATATTCTTTTTCTAGCTTATAACTTACTTTAAACTCAATTGCTGGGGGATGTGTAACCCTATTTTTTAATGTGTAATGTGTAGACCGGAGCACAGTTCAATGGAAGAAAAAAAGAAAGCGCAGACGGGCAAGGTGAAATTGGAGACCTGTTGGCGCGAAGCGTGCATGACGCGCGACTGTCAGACTGACTGACGCTCCGGTGGACAGATTGACTGACAAACTGACAGACAGTCGCTCGTTAATTTATGTAGGAGCGGGACCCCAATGTTGTCTAGAAGAGTGACAGCCAGTAGCTGGGAAAACATATTGAATTAATATTTAAAATCGGAATCACCTCTTAATAGTTTAATTTGTCAAATAAATACCCAGGAAGCCAGGAATCACAAGCTAATTATTTAAATATTAGTATTTCCTGGGTGATCCAAGCCCGCTTTCTTATATGTTATAAACACATATTAAATTACTTGTGTGGCTCGGCTAATGGAAAATCTGACCCATTTTCAACTCTTAAACGGACACGGACTGGCAATAAAATCTGCGCTTACTTACCCCACTCCCTCCGGAACTGTTTACATTTTCATGACGAACGCGACGACCGCCCTGCCTCGAACATCAATCGCAGTTTGTATTGTATTTAAGTAATTGGAGGGTAAAATGTGTTTCCAATTTGTAGTACCTATTCGAGTAACATTTTCCCCCTATTCTGTTTCCTCCTCCGCCGCTTACTTGTTCTAGCCTGCCAGAGCAGCACTGGGAGAAAGTGTGGGTTATGTTTTTGATGTAAATAGTAGTAAATGCCTTCTACAATTATAGGTTTAATATTTAATTATACTTGCTTAAAAAGAAAACCAAAAAATAAAGCAAATAAATAAATAGAGAGGTATACAGCTGTTCCAAAAGTAAGCCACCAGTACCTCGTCAGTATCCAATGCCATATATATTTTATAAATAAGAGAAATATCTTAAGTATGCTTAAAAATATAATTAAAATCCCATAGATATTCTGGATATGTAAATATCGCATAATATATTTACTCACAAATTTTTCTTGAACTATTAATGGCAGTGTAGTGTTACAGTGAGCGGGAAAAGTAACTGGCAACGGCAACAAGATTGAAAAAGTATTGAATTACATTTATACAACATTTGGTTGAATGGCTTTCGCCAGGGGGCGGCGGTGGGTGGCTTGGGCAGCGGTGGGGGGTTGGTCGAGTGTTGCGGTTTGAGTTTCCTTTTGTTGGTCTGCTGGGTGCCGTGCGGGCGGGGGGTGAGGATGCGGCCTGCCGCCTGCCGCCTGCCACCGTCGCTCTTGTTCTTGGGGTTCGGGTTTTGGCGATTAACGTGAATACCTCTGTTTTGCCGCCCCCACTCCCCTCACTTTCTTCTTTCAGTGTGTATTTTGTGGCTTCCCCGGGCGTCTGGGCTAGACACAGGGAGAAAAAATACAGCTTCGAAGCTGATTTGGCTGTAAGAATATTTGTAATCCGATTATTAATTATTGTTCATAGATGTTTACTTAAAATAAAATATTTGCTCACATTTAATTTTAATTTTAGAAGTATATTTCAGGAATTACTCCCACAATTTCCTTGTAATTTCTTTATGTGCAGGCAAAGGGAACGTAGAACGGGGAACGGAAAGCAAGGAACGTCGAAACGGAACAGAAGTGAAGAGGACGGAAGCTCGATTCCCGCAGGAATCGCTGAGAAAATTCATTAGTTGCCCATTTTTATGCTATTTTATTTCAATATAAAAGACGCACGCATGCATGCATTTAGTTTCGTCCATTCTTCGGCTCTCTCCCCACGCCATCCTCCTCCTACTCCCTCACCTCCGCCTCCTTCATCTCTATTGCCTTTGCTTTTGCTTTATTATGCCGTTTGACGCAGCAGACACGCATTAAAATTGTAACAGAAGAGGAGAAGGAGAAGGAGAACGACAATGAAAAGCAAGAGGAGGAGGAGAGTAAGTAGTTGTGACAACCTGAAAAAGTGACAGGTAGTGCTGTCAATGTGTTGGTCCATGTAAATTAAATACTTAGAAGAAACGGGGAACGGGATCAGGATATATACATATATTAATAGGTGTTAGCTAAATAATTACGTATACACTTTAATTTATGACAACAATCTTTATAGAGAATTATAAAACAATTTATTGGCATGGCAGGAACAACACTTTTGCCTTGTTGATCAGCGAGTCGATCTAGCCACGTCTAGTGGTCCTATCAAGTTGATACTTTCCGCATACCCTTCCTTCTGACAGGTACATATATTGAAGACCGAAATCGGAACACCATTTCCTATAGCTGTCAGAGAGCGAACAAAAAAGGAAAGCAAGATCACCTTGGGTTCTTCCTTGGCTATAATGGCACTTTTGTTCGGCTTGGGATTCCGATCTTTTCCGGACTTTGATTTCCACGAACACGTAATTCCCACACTTTTCACTTTTCCTCTTACCTTTCCTCCCGCGCTGCCCACGCTGCACGCTGCATGCTGCACTGGTGCGATTTGCTTTGGTCTTCCTCTCCATTCATTCGCATCCATTCCTCGGGTCTTTTGTGGGGTCTAACCTGTCGATCCCCGGATCATAAATAGCTGTCCGATTCAATTCCGCTTCCCATGCACAGGAAGAAAAGAGAGGAGGCTCTCTGGGCACTTTAATTATTAGGAGTTGGTAAAAAATAAATACAGCATCGCATCAGTTATTAATTCATTCGTCGACTATCTATATAAGGCAAAAATCGACTAAGAAACCTTTAAGTTAATATTTCTACGAGTGTACCAGGTAAGCTGTAATCAATGAATATCATCTGTTTCTTTTTCAGACTTTTTTCAATTTTCCCCTCTTTTTTTATATTTTTTTAGATAGAGATCCAGTAAGCTTCATTGCAACAAATTAGCTCGATTCAGTCTTGGACACTCCGAGGGTGATCTGGCATATTTATTATTTATTGCGGCTCTCCGGGCTTCCGATCTGTTTCTCCGGTTTCGGATTGTCATTCCCGGGCGAATTCCCATATGTCATCCGCACAAATTGAAGAAAGCCGCCCAGTCATGCTTTTTGGTGCCAGCTTTTTGTGGGGAATTTTCCCCCAACCTGGCACCAAGGGCTTGAAAATGTGTACTAAGGAAATGAATTATTGCATAAGGTGCTAGGGTTATTAGAGCCAAATAAGATAGATTCTGCCTTTCAATGAAATAACCTTAACCTTAATTTAATAATATTATATTTCGAATTTTGGATAGGCAGCTTCCTTCAGGGCGGGGTCCTTTGTATTTCCTATGCCAGGAACCACCAATTTGCATGGTCCATTAAGGAAATTTCGACAAAGATGCCGCCCACTGCGGCTACTTCATTAAAGATCGATTCAGCAATTTGGCAACCGAACAATTGGCAGATTAGAAAGTAGAGCGAGGAGAACTGGGAGTCCCGGACCGAGTCCCTTTTCTTCTCTGGGCCATTGTCGGCGTCTTTCAAAACAAACTGCTCGATCCTTGAAGAAGCTGCCCGATCCTGTGATGGGCAGAGCGAAATATTTGTTTTGATTTCGATTTGAAATTTGTTTTGAGAGTTTGAGCGGGAGGCTCAATATAAAATGCCCATGGCAATTGCCTATGCACAGGATAATGCACTCACAATAGGGCAAGCGGGAAACGGGGGATGGGATGGGAAGACCGGGGCGAAAAAAAATCGAGAAAAGGCCACAGGAAGTCAAAGTGTCAGGCACTGAGGCTCGGAGATTTTTCTATTTATTTGTTGCTGCTGCCGCCTATTATTTGTCATCATTGTTGTAGGATCGATGGATCGAGGCGGAAACGCGGCTAATTTGCACCCCTGCCCTCGGCCATTTCCATTTCCATTTCCATTGCCCCGGATTTTCCTCCGCTGCTCAGTTCTTTGCCGTTCTTCCTCCCCTCTCTCTCTCACTCTCTCTATTCTTCTCCGTGCAAAATTATTAATTTACGAGCTGTCAACAGTTATTGTTCGGGCGGCCCCGTGTTTACATCCACACAAAAAGACACACGGACGGAAGAGGGGGGAAGCGTATGCCTGTCGAGACAGAGTCGGGGAGAGCGGCACCAGTGCTGCCAGGCGCGAGTGTAAGGCATTCTCTCCACGTACGCCTGAAGCCACGACGTAGGAGCTCTCCGCGGAGTGGAGACGGACTATGATTAATAGAATATAGTAATAGAAAGTTTGGTCTTATTACTGAAATAAGTTAGGAACTAATTTTAGTATGCACAAATAGTACCCAACATATTCCCGATTTTGTAGCCTTCCATCTAGATTTTACCGACGACTACCAACAGCTTTCCGAAGAATGACAGCTTTGATTTCCAGCCTTGTTTTTATTACTGTTTTTTACTTTTTGTTTAATACCTATGACAAATGTTTTGGAACTGCCCCCCGCTGATTTGTAAAAACATGGGGCAATTATTCTCGATTAGTCAGTGTGCGATGATATTGATATTTGAAACCCATTCAGTTTCCCACCTGATTCTATGCAATTACGACCATGACTTGCTCGCCTTTTGTATTCCATCAAATTAGCGGCTGGATCTGATCGGACTGGACTGATCGCTTTTGGTGGGTAAAAATCATTAGGCCGCTAATTAAATCAAGTGCCGCCTGGTGGCTGCTTTTCCCCATTCGCCTGCGTCATTGTTTGGACAATTTCTGAGCAATTAGCCGGACGGCTACTATTCTGGCTACCCTATTCTCCGAATGTGACCCGGGGCCAATGCACTGCCCCTCCAGGGAGAGATCGCCTGATCTGTTCGCCAAGTGTGACGTGAAGATGGCCATTTTGGACTGCTTAGGAAGTTTCTACACTGCTTTGGAAGTTTATACACTGCTTTGGAAGTTAATACACTGCTTGGAAGTGAATAAGTATTTAAGGCAATTAAGAGGCGAATGGCTACTCGCGGGGATCACTCACCCAAAGGTGTAAATTCACGCTTATCAGGGTCTCAGGAGCCCTCAGCGATCTCCCTTGATCCGCGGGACTTAGCCTCTAATCCCGCGAGTGGTGCCGCCGACTGTATCGCCGTCTATCGCGAATCCTTTGGTAATCTTCTGCTGTGGTAAGCTCCTTTCTCATCCAGCTGATCGGCCGCCTAATCGCTTTTCCGCCTCGCTCCGCTTTCCACCGTAATCCGCCAGAGATCTGGCGAGTCTGGTCGTGCCCGACGCTATCTCTGTGTATATCTATCCGATGAAAATGGCAGGACGGGGGGGACGCTGGGAAAATGGCTGGGACGGGCCCTAAGCTCTTGGGCAAACTGCAGGCAGCGCTGGAAAATCCAGCGAGGAGCGGCACAAAGAAAACACGCGGGAGAGGGAGGGAGAGGGAAAGTCGCTGGCAAATGCCAAAGACAAATATATGGGAGTGCTCGCGAAGAGGAGCCAACTTGTGCCCCGGCACAGGTGCCTGGCACTTGCTCCTATTACACTGCCGACTGTTGCTAGTAGTTATGCTAGTAGTAGTACTAGTGCTAGCACTTGTACTTGTACTTGTTACTCGTACTCTTAGTACATATATTTGTGCGCCAAAACAACGCTCGGGGGTGTGGGGGCTGTAGACGGGGCATAGTCTTTGTCAATTGTTCGGCATTGTTTTCCAACTCGGAGACTCGGCGACTCGGCGACCACTCGACACGGCGCGCAATTGTCCTTGTTTTCGCTACCCTGTGGCCGGAGGGGTATATGGGTGCCTTGCTATCGCACAGAGGAGTGTCAATTTTGATACCTTCCTAGGACTCTTTTTCTCCAAGAAGAATTGATTAATAGGAATTCATTGCTTGTGATGATAAGAAGTGAAACATTCGTCATAATAGGAGTGCTTATAGGGCATAGGGTGGGGGTATTTCCAGTATTTCCAGGGTATCCCATGGTTCTCAGCACCCTTGCACTTGTATTTGTTTCTTCAGGCAGCGAACAAAGCCCGTCGCTTGGCACTCGAGCGCCTTCGAGTGGCAGCTCTGGAATCTAAATGAGCAATTCATGAGTTGTTGGCAACCCTTGAGGGCCTCAAGCCCCTCTCTATCCCTATCCTTCAACCCCTCGACTGCTTGACTGCTCGACGGCTCGACTGCTACTACTGCTTGGCTGCTCGGCTGCTTGACTGCTTGACTCTCCACTTGCACCCGCTTCCCGTCTCACATCCCCTTCGCGGGAGGGAGAGGGAGAGGGAGAAACTTCCTTACACTCAGCCGCCGTTTTGTGCATTACTTTGTCGCCGCCCCTTGCGGGTCTCGGCTTGGCCATTGAGCTCGCCATTATGCGCTGTGCTTATTATTATTATATTTTTATTGTACTTGTGTTTTTCAATAATCAACCGAGTGGACGGTCCGCCCCCTCCACCTGCTGCTACGCCCACTGTGTCGCCACCCCCGGGCCACTCGCACACATGCGTGCAAAAAGTCATTCACTTTATTTACACCAAACACACACACACACGCCCCCTCACCCCTTGCTATTTACAGTGGCTGAAAAGACTTACTAATTAAATACCTTTAATAACTACAGCTGCATAATAATAAATAATTTCAAGAAAAGTAACTAGAGCCCAGAAAATAATGTATAAATATTATTATCTTCTATTATAATTACATGTTATATTGAATCGATTTTCGTTAGTATAATATCGATATGTTTAGCCAATAATAGCCGATAAGTCAGCGATAATTCTAGAGCCCAGAATTAAATCCATTCTGTCTAAATATCAACATCAAAACTTGCTTTCTAAAGGCTTATTATATTTAGCTGATTTTGTATATTTAAATATTCGTTTTAATTGATATCAATTAGCTGGAGTTATGAGCAAGTTAAGATATTACTCATGGCTATAGGTTATAAGCTTATTGGTCCTTTTTTTAAATATAACTTTTATTATTAATGACTTTCTTAGAGACCGACTAATTCCAAATATATTTCATATTATTATTATATATATTATATTTAGCTGATTTACTATATCTAAATATTTGTTTAAATAAGATATCAGTTAAAGGTATCGATATACAATGGAATCCTATAGGCCAAAAGCCTATTGGGCCGTTTTTTAAATATAACTTGTATTATTAATGACTTTATTAGAGACTGATTAATTCCATATATGCATTACCATTTTTTTCAGCCCCGTTGCTGGTGCTTTTGGCCCAAACTCCTTGCCCCTGGGCGCTGCTGCATAAAACCCGGGTGCGGTTTTTACACTCCAAATATTCAATTACGCCGCGGGCGGTCTTCGCCGGGTCCGATTATTGCCCGGAACCCGTTCCCGTTCCCGTTCCCCTTACCTTCCCCTTTCCCGTTCCCGGACTGAAATAAATCAGGGGACTGGAAATCCGCGCCCCGAACAGAGCAGAGCAGAGCTCAGAGAATCAAAGTCTCAGACGGAGTCGGAGTTGGAGTCGGACCTGGACCTGGAGGTGGAGCTGGAGTCGTAGTGCTCTGTTGACACTTGAGCTCAGGCGGTGGTATTTAATATGCGGCTCAACATTCTTTTCAACCCGCTACGTATTTTTTAGCGACTGCTGTGAAAATGATGAAAAAATCGCCCGCCGACAAACGACAAACGACAAACGTCAAGTGTCAGGGCAGAAAAGGCAGTAAAGGATGGGCATAAATACCCTAGGACAGGGATGCCCAGGATAGGATAAATACCACAATATATCCACAGAAGTATGACTTATACTATACATTATATACATATACATTTATAGTATATATACATTATAATAGTAACCACAGGACATTTAGATTAGTTTCTTATAAAATGGGAGGTTCTTTTCCTAACTTTTGGTGGGGAAGATCACTGGTTATATTCCAAAATTCGAGGGTATCAGGAGACAATGGCACCTTGGCTCCTGCCTGGACTGGGACTGGGACTGGGACTGGGATGATGTGATTTTCTGATGCAATGAAGCGCGCTCCCCGAGAGAGGGCAGGGGCTCCAGGGATGACAGGGCAAAGTGCGCAGCAAACTTCCTGCTGATTGCTTAATTGACAAAGAGCATATGCGATGCATGAATGAATATATGAATATATATCCCCAGCCCCCGTCGGAAGCCTCCCCCTCCTCCCTCCCTGCCGACGACGACGACGCCCATCACATATGTCATTGTTGGTGGCCATAAGCTGCTCCCATCGTCATCGCCATCGCCATCGGCATCGGCATCGGCATTGGCATCGCATGGGCGTCCAAAAACGCTGAAAATGCATTAGCGAGGAGTCAAATTCTCTCCTCACTTCTCGAGCCCCCTTTGCCGAAGATTAAAATCTAAAAACTGTCAATTAGAGCACACATTTTTCCTCATCAAAATGCGAGTAACAACAAGAAAGATATATTGCGGGGAGCCAGGCGACTGGGGATGCTCTATAGAGCCCAAGATGGAGGGGACTCCTTTTCAAGGATCTTAGGCAGAAGAATTATTTTAAGGAGAAAACTAAGCTATATTTCTACATTATAATAAAATAACAGAAGCTGTTCTTTAATAGATTCCATAAGGCTTATATCATAAGTATACAAGTAGAAATCAAATGTTACTAGAAAAACTAAGCTATATTTCTACATTAAAATAAAATAGAAGAAGCTGTTCTTTAAAAGATTCTTATATTATATACTTATAAATATAATTAACTATTTAATTGAATTAATTTATTAGGAATATGTATAAATTGTTAAATGTTACTAGACAAACTAAGCTATATTTCTACATTAAAATAAAATAGAATACGCTGTTCTCAAGAGAGTTCCCTAAGGCCTATATTATATACTTATAAATGTAATTAACTATTTAATTTAATTAATTTATTAGGAATATGTATAAATTGTTTAAAGGAAGGATACTGAAGAGGGAGATGCCTATATCAGGGTATCCCAGAAACGGCTATCACAGTCGCTCCAAGACTTGGGCCCAGCTTAAGCCGCTGCCGCCGCTGCTGCCGCTGCTGCTGCTGCTGCCCGGGCCCCCCGAAAATCCCCATAAGAGCCCCCCCGAAGACCCCGCTTCTGTGCTCATTTTCAGTCCATCAATGTGACGGCGTCCCACGTTCGACGTCCAACGTCCAACGTCCAACATTCAGCGCTCCCTGTGGCCGGCCGCCAGTGGCCAGGTTCGGTCGGGGGTTCCATTGGTCTTCGGACTTGGAACCGGGGACTGGACCACACTAAGTCCACGGCCACCTCTCTATCTCTCTCTCTCTCTCGCTCTCTCGCTCTGTCTCTTTTTATGGCCGCCCCTGGCTTTCCCTTTGGCTTGGGTTTCCATCGCTCGGTTGTCAGGGCACTGGGCACTCGGAATTCATTGACATATTTCTTGGCATTTCATTTGTGCCTCGCCAACTTCGATTGCGGCTCCCCGGCATTGACTATCGGACAGTCGGCATTCCCTGGCAGGAACTATCGGAAATAGTCAGTCGGGGGGCTTATAATTCCCAACTGGCAACGGCCTGGCTCTTTCTATTATTACTATAACTTTTAGTAACCTGACAAATAGTTAACTAAAGTGACTTTAATATTATTTTTTTGATATTAATATTATATTAATATATTATATTATATTAATATTATTTAAATTGTCAGTCGGGGACTTATAATTCCCAACTGGCAACGGCCTGGCTCTTGGTATTATTATTATAACTTTCAGTAACCTGACAAATAGTTTACTAAAGTGACTTTAATATTCTTTTTTCATATTTTAATATATATATCAAGGAATAAATATATAAATATATAA
>VNKC01004727.1:0-49985 GCA_008042775.1 Drosophila pectinifera | reverse complement strand
CTTGGCCCAAACAGCCTTAAAAACAGCGGATCGGAATATATATGGCATTTGGCTGTCATTCCATTTTTGGCCAAATTATGCTCTCCAGAAGACCTCAAGTATGCGGATATTTGGGTCCTTAAATTGGCATTTTTATATCCTAATTTTTGAACAAATCAAACTTAAGAAAAACCATAACTTGGCCCAAACAGCCTTAAAAACAGCGGATCGGAATATATATGGCATTTGGCTGTCATTCCATTTTTGGCCAAAATATGCTGTTAGGAAGATACGTATTTTTGGGTTTTAAAATCGGATTTTTATGTCCTAATTTTTGGGACAAATCAATGCTAAAAATATTCATAACTAAGCCAAAACTGCCTTAATTTCCAATCGGAAAGCAGTTCTACTTTAGATTTTATTTGCCTAATTAATCTGCATATCGACTTGCGAAATTTAAATCAATAAAATTTTTGTCAATTTTTGACAACTTTAATGATGTTACCCCTTATCATTTTTTCAAAAATTGGCCAAAAAATTTTTTCTTGTTTTTTTCCAAATATTAGTTTAAAATAATTTAGATTTTAATGGCGAATCGAAAGGTATATTACATTTGGCTATCACTTGATTTTTGGCCAAGTTATGCTGTTAAGAAGACCTCATGTTTACAGATTTTTGGGTCTTTAAGTTGGTATTATTATTCATAACTATGTGAAAATGCTTTATGCCCTGCAGGATGAAGGCATCGCCGGGGAAACAGCCTGGATGTGAAAGCAGCTCATCGATTTCCAGGGCATGAGTAATTTGTAGATCGCAATTTGCAATAAACTCATTGCTGAGATAAATATAACTGCGACCGTGAAATCTGCAGAAGGTCGGGCATACTTTTCAGGACCCCGAATATTTGCCACCCGCCTCAATAAGAAGTCATTTTCAGTTAAAGGAAAAATACATTGATTGTGTAGCTATTTTCATTCTTCTTATGAATTACACGCATAACATTTAGTTACAAATACATTTACAATTGAAAATTTGCTCTACTTATTTTTTTTCTTGGGGCTGGGGGAAACGAAAGTACTTCATATCAACTAATCAGTTAAGTTTAAACGTACATACATATACAAAAAAATATTTAATTTAATGAACGGGAGACAATAATGACAAATACAGAAAAAAAAGACATACGAATAATTTATTCGTTCCTTAGGTTCGTTAGCTTAGTAAAAACATAAATAATGAATGCCTTCTCTATCTTTAAATATATAATATAATAATAATATCCTCCTCCATTCCGCTACTCATTTAGCCCTCCTCGTTTAGATTAGATACACGTTTCGTAGGTTTTTAGTAAAAGTGTAAATGTAGATTTAAAATTTAAAACTGATGTTGTTGAAATACAATATACACAAACATCCAAAATCGGTAATAGAGGCACATACAAAGCAATGACTAAGACATACAGATACCGGATATATATATAGGTCCTCTTCTCTATATGTTAATGTTTTTCTTTTTGGGAGTATGTATGTGTGTGGTGTGTGTAGTTCAAGTTTTAGTTGCCGTTTTTAACAATTTGTTGTAATATAAGCAGAGTACATACCATATATGTAGCTCGTTTAGATAAATGAAATACAACTACATATATATATATATATATCCTAAGAGACAGTCTTGTTTCCTATGTGCGTGTTTATGTGGGTGTTGTGTGTGTGTTGTGTGTGTGTATTTATGCTGCAGCAGAATACATTCGATAATCGATCGTCCTCCATCTGTTCTCCTCGTGTACATACAATCATTAATTAACAAAACAGAAGCTTACATACAACAGGCTATCATAAAAAAACTATAAGTTAATCCAAGAATCCGAGTTAATTCTTCCATAGGTTTTGTACATTTCACGTGTGTTTGACTAAGGACCAGGGATCGAGGGAATCGAGGCTTGGACAGAGGCCAACGCATGCGGTGTAGACATATGTCCAATTTAATCTCGCCGTCTTGCAGTCTTCCAAAGGCCTGGACTGGGCTGGGTCTTAAACTGGTATCTAATTTACACTTTATATATGCTTATGTGGAGAGCTTTACGTTAAACTGTTTACTCTTTTAAGGGGTACATATTATCCTTTCGTCTCCTGATTAGCCTGGCCGCCATCGTCTCCGCTTCCGCCTCCGTCTCCGTCTCCGACTCCATATATCGCCTCCGTTTATCCTTTATCCATAAATATTTGCTGTAATGTTAGCTTTCTCGTACATTTAAAAGCAAATTGAATTCATATCTCGTTTGTGGTAACTTTAAAAGTTGCTTCGTTTAATTGAGTTGCGAAATGAAGGTTTGCCTTTTGATTGATTTGATTGATTGATTGGATCCGCCTCTACTTGGGGTTTCGATTTAGAGTTTGATTCTCAGTTAGTTTTCTCTAAAACACACACAGTTGTTTAGTTTAGTTTAGTTTAGTTCTTAGTTATCAGTTATTTTGTTGGAGAGCAAAGTATATAGCATATATAACTCGCTTCGTGCTTGGTTGCCTGCTTGCTTGGTGTGTTGCATCGCGGATTGCATCGACAGGTACCACTACATGCCGTATGCCATATATAGTGGATATCGTATATATAGTTAACACTCTTTGTCGGTCTCTCTGTTAGCTTGTTTCCAAAAATTCGTTGTGTTCTCTAGCTTTCTTCTGGTGGTGTGTGTAAAAAGAGTTCTAGGCCTTGGATTGCTGGTGGTTCTCCAGGCTAAGTGTGCCGACTGGTAGGAAGGGACTTGGACTTGAACTTGAACTTGGTTACTTGGTTACATGGTTACTTGGTGGGGAGTAGTTAGCTGAGGTCGTAACTCGTCGAGCTTATATATCTTAGGTAAGTAAGTATATATGGTGTATTTCGGATGCAGTAACTATAAAGCTACATATATCTTGTATAATTTGTATATATAATATGTATATAGACAGAGATAGTGATGCTCCTTTGATGCTCTCTCTTCAGATCGTAGATTGCACTATATATATATTATTTATATTGTATATATCCCGTAATATATATATAAAGTTGGTGTTTTCGCTTTGAAGACTAATTAATAGTTGACGGGGCGTCGTCCCCTTGGCTTGATCTTCTCGGATATCTGCCACATCTCCTCCTCGCCCATAAAGTCTTTGAAGTTATCAAAGAAGCGTATTATGCGCTCGTTGCGTCGAAATGGATAAGCACTGCAAGGCGAATTATAAGTACATATTTTCAGTTAACTCATTTAGATACCACTTCTTACCATTTCTTAAAACGTTTCATGTTGACAATAATGTTATACTGCTGCCAGCGCTTGGAGAAGTTAATAACGCCCTTGGACAGGTAATCCTGGTTGCCCACATGGACAAACGTCAGATCCTGCAGGACCAGGCCACTGAAAGAACACAACAGGTGAGATTCAGCGGCTCTCAATGAGCTAGTGACCGTGGCTTACATGTAGGGTATGCAGGGCGGATTGGTATCGGCCAGCGCCTGACGGTAGGCGCGAAAACTGGAACTGGAATCGATGAGGGCGCAAAAGGAGCGCACCTCCTCGGTGATGCCCTTCTGCCACTCCAATCTGAAGAGAAAGAATAAAGTTGAAGCCGACCAAACATTGAAATACAAGCCCATACTAACCTTCTGATGGGGCCCGAGTCCAGGGCCGAGAGCAGCGCCAGATACGAGTTGTAGTTGTTCATCTTGCGCAGATGCTTCATGATCTTGATGAACTTGTTCACATGCTTCTCCCGCTCCTTGGCGTCCTGCAGCCGCAGGATCTTGGAGCGCGCCCAATAGGACATCTTGTTGAAGTGCTCGGTGAACTTGTTGAGATTGGGCGACTTCTCCTCGCACTGATCTTTGGCAAATAGTAATACTTCGGGTATCTCGATCTTCTGGAACAGCTCGGCGTCCAGCAGCGTCATCTGCTCGGCTATCTCCAGCGACTTGAGGTCAAGCAGGCTGGGACCGCCGCCACCAGCTCCACCCGCCGAGCCGCCGCCGCTTCCGCTGCCCACCCCAGAGCCGCCTCCGCCCAGCTCCAGCTCCAGGCCCCCTCCTCCGATAAAGCCATACACCTTGGGCTCCTTGTATAGCGTCACCTTCTCCACGAACTTGTTGCGCAGCAGTTTGGCCAAGTACAATTGGCCGGAGCAAACCAGCTGGTAGACAAACTCCACCAGCAGGCTCAGCAGCTGGCTGGTGAGGTCCGTCGACCTGGACAAGGCATCAGAAATCAGGAATGTAATCAATATATAGCCATGGGAAGGACTCACGTTAAATCGTTGACCACGCGCACCAGTAGCGAGAAGGTCTCCTTGGCGGCCTTCTGCTTGTTGTCCTGCACTTGACAGAAGAAGTATGTGTAGCGATGGGTCAGCTTCTCGATCACGTCGATCGGCTGGATGAAGGTGCGGAAGGTGGTGATGAAGGCCTCGCTGAACGCTGCGCGAACGGAATGGACAGAGACAACAGAGGCGTTGAGAGGTAAATGAGTGTGGAAATGGGAACGCGATTGCAAATGCTTCTGCTTCTGCTTCTGCTTGTGATGGTGATGCCTACCATTGTCGGCGACCTTCTGCACGCGGCTGGCGTGCACGATGAGGGCGTCGATGTAGCCGCCCTTCACCTCCGGCCCGTCCTCGTCCTTCTTCTTGAGTATCAGGTACCGTGTGATGTTGACCTCCTCCAGCATATTGATCAGCATCTCCTCGTTCTCCGCAGCCGATGCCGTTGCCTCTGAGTCCGTCTCAGCCTGCTGCTTGGAAGCCTCTGTATGGGGTGCAACCTCGGTTGTGGCCTCTTCGACTCCGACGACCCCGCCCTGTTCGTCCAGCAGCTGGGGCGTGTTGATCGGCTGGCCGGCATTGTCCACCTCGCCGACCGAGTTGGGCAGCTGATGGGAATGACAGTAGTAGTTAAAGCCATAACCATCGTTGCCATCCAGCGCGGGCGGCCAGGTCTCCGGCAAGGCTTCCTCGCCGGCGAGGCCATCGTTGAGCTCCTCACAGACTGTGGCCATCCGGCTATCCGGCCTGCCCGTGGATCCATTCTCGCCGCTGCTGGCGGCTGGCTTTGGGCTCGCCGGCGGTGTGGGTGGCGGGGTCGTTGTGGTCACAATGATTGGCTTCGGGCTCGGCGGCGGCGTCATTGTGGTCACAATGATGGGCTTGGCGCTCGGCGACGACGACGAAGACGACGATCCCACGACGCTGGCCGCCTTGCGCTGTTTGTAATTCTTGGGCGGCAGCGCCGGCGGTATCTCCAGCTCCGGCGACAGCTCCTTGCTCATGGGCATGATGCTGGAATGAACACATGGAGAAATCAGGATGGGTTCCCAGTGAGCGAGGGTTAAATCAATGCAGATACTCACTTCATGGTCTGGCTGTGCGAGATGTTCCGGCTCATGTTGTAGGCGTGCATCGTGTGGCGATGCTGCTCGATGGAGCGCGTCGAGGCCGAGCAGATCTCCATGTAGGCCAGGACTGTGTGTGGACGGAGGAAGGACGTTAGTATCATTTAAAGCGAAACACAGATTACAACTCAAACTAAGCTCGATCGAACGATCCTTGACTTGGTGGTCTTCCCCAAGGGCTTTGGTCTTGGTCTTGGGCCAGGGCTCTACTTCCTCTACATCAAGGGATCGGCGGAGAACGACAACGCAACGCAAGGAACACAACAGAACGGAACGGAACGAAAAAGAGCGGGCTGGAGAAGGAGCTGGGACAGGTGGGACACCACAGCGGGTTTAGGCGGCACGGCACGGAAGCGAGAGAAAGAGAAGCTAGAGCTGCGTTTGTAACTGCAACTGCTCAAGCGCCAGATGGAAACCAACATCAAGCGCAGCAGCAAGGAGGCGGCTTGGTTAGCGCAAAAGCTGGCAGCTCGAACTCGAAATGCTCTTTCCGGGGAACCCTCACTCTGGTATTTGTCTCGGAAGCTACCAAAGTCAAGGTGAGTCGATCTAGATCTCGTTTGTATCTCGAGCTTATGGGAAAGACCTTAGCTGTGACCTTTTTGAGGCTGCGGCTTGCTTTTTTCTTCTTATATTCATTTATTTGTTATTAATTTGTTTGTTAACTGACTGAAGATTGAGAGACTCTCTTATATATGAGACAATACACCTAAGATCCTTAAACTCCAAGTCATTCTATCCATAAATCGCATTCTCTTCCCATAGCCCAGATAAAACAAGAGCATTTCGAGCTCTTCAAGCCCAAGTAGTTAGATTTGGTGGGGTTTGAGTCAGTTGTTTCAATTGTTTCGTTTGTTTTGTTTGTTTCTTTGTTTCTTTGTTTCTTTGGCAGTTTGCAGCAGGTTGGTTTGTGCTTTTGTTTCGTGTTTTGGTCTCCTCCAGTTAACACACAGACTTACCCGAAAAGGCCACACTTTGAAACACTAGATGTTGGTTGGAACGATAATTTAGATGGGTTAGACTCTTGCGTACAACAATTTGGCAGACTTTCGTGGCTTGTTTGGGTTTGCTAAAGGGGTGGGTGTTGCGATATATAATGCGAGTATGTGCTATGTGTAAATAAAACGCTCTAAAACGAACACAATAATCACAGATACCCCTCTCTAGTCTAGATGATTCTGCTGACCACAACTGATCAGGGATTGGCTGTTGCTGTTTGACTGATTGACTGATTGACTGGCTGACTGTTGTGTGTTTAGTCTGATTTTGAAGGATGGGCTTGATATTCGATGTATGAGAAGGTAACTGCGACACCTACTGACCCCTGACCCCCAGAAACACACACGCACACGCACACACACACACACAAAAGCACCACTTACCGCTCGGCCTGGCCTGGCGGTATCAAGAAATAATAATTAAGGGAACAAAACACACACACATTCGATACGAGATGCAGAATAAACCGAGGAAAAAGAAGAGGGAAAAGAAATCGATGTAAGTATGGTGTGCATTCTGTGACAACTCCACTTACTGTTCTTCTTCTTCATGGGCAGCGGCGGGGGCTCCTCCAAGTGGCGCTGATCGAACGCACTGCAGCTCCCGCTCCCCGCCAGCTGCAGGCGCGGCCCCTCGATCAAG
The DNA here is from genome assembly GCA_008042775.1 of Drosophila pectinifera. NCBI lineage: Eukaryota > Metazoa > Arthropoda > Insecta > Diptera > Drosophilidae > Drosophila > Drosophila pectinifera. The sequence goes on along the minus strand of VNKC01004727.1, from coordinate 42,949 downwards.
CTGTGGTGCTTGGACTGCCACTGCTGCAGCTGCTGGGCGGAGCAGGTGTGCGGGTGGTGATGGTGCTGGTGCTGGTGGTGGTGCTGTTGCAGCGGCGACAGTTGCCGCAGCTCGGCCACCTCCGACTGGCTGCTCCGATGGCTGGCCCAGCCACTGGACGACGACTGTGCCTCGTCCAGCTCATCGGCAGCAGCTCCTCCAGCGGTGGCGGCGGACTCGTGACGGGTGAGCGTGCCGCGTTGGTTGCTCTTTGGCGGTAGTGCCGGCGCTAGATCCGGATCCAGGACCTGCTCCAGCTCGCTGCTGCTGTAGCCCGTGGTTGTGGTGGTGGTGGTGCTAGTGCTGCTGCTGCTGTTGGTGGTGCAGCAACTCCGGCTGCTATGCGACACCGACTGGCTAATCTGCTGATACTCCCCGGTGGTGGCGGTGGCGGTGACGGTGGCGCCGGTGCTCGCCATGGCCGCCGCTGACTCACTGATGCTGAACGCAATCTCCGAGTTGCTGCTCGATGACTTGGTGGACGACTGCACGCTGTAGTCCGAGGAGCGCTTGGACACGCTCTGCGTGGAAGTGCGAAACGACTTCATCGACACGAAACCTGAGGGAATAATTGGTTGGTTAGAAAGGCGAATACAAACGAGAAGGGTCAACGAGAAAGCCATAACCAAAACGGAACGGAAGCAAAACAAAACGAGGAGAGAAGCAGTTAGGGGTAAAGCAGGAGGACCATATATACAGCTGGGACGAGGAATGGAACTGATAACAAAGCAGGAGAAGGAGGAGGAGGAGCAGGACTGTGTAACTACAGCGATAGTTCTTGGTGGATGGTTGTGTGTGAGTAGTACCGGATTCGTTGGAGTGGCGATTGCTGGTGAGTGCTGCCGCCGCCTTGCGCAGCTCCGTGTTAGCTTCCCCGCCACCAGCTGACGACGCAACGGCTCCTGCACCACCAGTTGCTGCTCCTGCTCCGTTGGCTCCCACAGCTGCTCCGATCGGGAGCACTTTGTCCTCGGAGGTTGATGTCGCTTCGGGAGCGGTGCCTGCATAACCGGATTCGGACTCTGTACGGGATTCGTTTGGGGTAACCACCACGGGAGTTGAGCCGAGTGAGGAGGGAACCGTCGGCGGGTCGTTGCGGTAATACTCACTGTGGCTGATCAGCTTGCTCTCCATCGCCTCCTCGTCCATCGGCATCTTTGGCATCTGCCGCTGCTGCTGCTGCTGTAGCTGCTGCTGGAGCTGAAGCTGGAGCTGCAGTTGCTGCTGGTCCTCCTCCTCGCGCGAGTGGTTCAGCGCTGAGTCAAAGGAGCACTGGCTGTTCTCATCCGGCGACCGCGATCGCACCGATAGCCTGTATTGCAAATCAAGGTAAGGAATCAGTTGGAGGGTCTATCCATCCATCCATCCATCAATAGATTACTCACCGATCCACTCCATAGTTCAGCAGCGAGATGTTGGAGCTGCAGTCCAGATCCGAGTTCAGGCTAATGTTGTGCGACTGGGCGTAGGGCTGCGGACTGGCCTGGTTCGAGGTGGACGTCGACGTCGAGGACGAGCCCACGCCTCCGCCGGTGGGTGCTCCCGGCTGGCTGCGTCGCTTCGGCGGCAACGGAGGCGGATTGCTGGCGCGGTTGGGTAGCGGAGGCTTTGGCGGCGGACTCGAGTCGCGCAGGATACTCTCGGTGCTGTGGGAGCCGCGCATGGGGTTCACATTGCACTGCTCCAGGCTGTCGCGCTCCTTGGGCGTCAATCCGATGTCCGGCAATGAGGTACGCTGTGCCACCGCCGCCGATTCAGCTGCGGAAACCCGCATGCTGGCCATGCCGAGGCCAATGCCGGTGCCAGGTCCTCCGCTTCCGCCCCCGCCGCTGCCGCCCGGTAAGGCTGTGACCGCGCCCATTATTTCCGCCGCAGCTCCAATGCTGCCCAGACCGGAGCCACTGTACCGGAAGGCGCACTGGTCCTCCTTCAGCTTGCCCTGCGCCAGTGTCACGAGATTCTGCGGGAATGGATCGATATATTAAACTGACTTTGAACAAAGGAACCACATCAGACTCACCCGCACGGCGTCCTCCAGAAGATCGATGACCTCCCGCACATTCTCGTTGCTGAGGGAGGCGCACTCGCCGCTCTCCTCGGAGAGCATCACCTCGTCGCAGAGCTTGATGAGCTTGCCCAGGCTCTGGTACACCTGCTGCGTGGCGGAGGTCATAATGGCACTGTTCTCGTTCAGCGTGTAGGTTTGGATAACTGCGGAAGAAGCAATCAGTCAATTAAATCACTTTAAAGACACCTTTTAGAGTTTTTCCTGTCAGTTTTTTGATTGTCTTTAGGCCAAAAGCAGACTACATTAATGAATAACTCCCACTCCCCAGTGCGATAGGGACTCCCCACTCCCCATGCCATCCGTTACCCATACCATCCAGGACTCACCCGAGTACATGCTGGCAATCGTCTCCAGGATGACGGTCCCGTTGCCCGGCAGCACCTCCAGCTTCTTCTTGAGTATGACGTCGCGAAAGTGCTTGAGGGCATTGGAGATATCCTTGACGTGCGTCTCCAGCGTCTGCGTGGACCGCTGCACCTCCTCGGTGGTGGGCGGCGGCTTGGCGCCGTGCTTGGTGCGCGGACTGTGCGGCGAGTGGGAGCGTCCCAGCGTGTTGTTGGTGGTCCGCATCAGGGAGATCTTCTCGATCAGGTCGTCCTTGAAGGAGCGCGCCCGTCGCGCCAACTTGGTGCCCTTGAGGCTGTTCTTATGCCCCGACGAGCCGTGGCCACCGGGATTCAATGGTGCCGGCGGAACTCCACTCGATGCGCCTGTGCCACGGCCACCCGAGCCTCCAGGTGTGGCCTGCTGCTGGTGATGCTGCTGCTGCTGCTGGTGCTGGTGCTGATGGAGGTGATGCGCTGCCGGTGGCGGGGTACACGCCGTGGAGTAGCCGCCGCTGTTGATGCTATTGTTGCTGCTGCTGCTGCAGCCGCCGCCTCCGCCGACCGAACAGGTGCCGGGCGTGGATGGAGAACTGATGCTGCCGTCTGCAAGGAGGCCAAGGAGAGGGGTATCATGAGTAAGTAAAAACATACAATATGATATATAAACAAGAGTAATCATAGCAATTATTGCTCTCGTTATAAGTAGATCACTGATCAACACAAAAAACCCTATTAAATACATCACAAAAATGCACTTCTGGAAAACACTTACAGCTGCTGTAAGCATATAAAGTAACTCATAAGTCAGGGGCAAGAAATTTATCAATGATTCCCTGCATCGTATTGCCAAGACAAGAAATAAGCAATTAAATCATTGGAGCCATGACAAAGTTATCCGCAAAGTCAACTAAATATATGCAGAATGCTTAAGTGGGATTTTTTGTATAATTTACATTGTTAATAATTACTTCTGGCGCCCTGTTCTTGTGCCTAAGCAATTCCATTCAGTTTAAAATTAATGCTCGAAAATAATACTTTATAGATGACATCATTTTCCGGTTAATTCTTGAAATTCCACAAAACTAATATTGCCAAATTTACAGCACAGAGGCCACACAACATTCCTTTTCGATATAAGGAAATGCTGCTCTCTCACTTTCAATCGTATAAACTCTATAAAATTGATTATATTATTATACAGTATAAAAGTGTGGGTGATCTTAAATAGTTACCACAAGTTCCCTCATCAAGAAACTTAACTATAAATGCAGAGGAGAGAGAGGAACCTATAAGAAGAATGACTATTTGCAACTTGGGATTGGGATTGCCCAAAGTGTATTACAATTAACGATCGGAGCCGTGTAATGAATGCGTGTGCAATAATTAGAGCTGAGAAATGCACATTTGCCCAATATAGTTTGGTTTTTTGTAAACTTTATAGTTTGGAGCTTCTCAAGTGGAGGAGAGGGGGCCAGGCCGGCGGCTTTCACTTACGGCATAGCAGCGCATTCTTGTGTGGCACCAGCCCAAGTGATAGACCAGGTGCAGTTGCAGTTGCTGTTGCTGCTGCTGTTGCTGATGCGGTGGAGTTCATCGCCAGTGGAATCGCTGGCGTTGATAGCGCCAGTCGCGCCAGCTTTTTGTATTTGCGCCGTCTGTGGAATTTAATGCTATGCAACGTGTTGCCGCTGGAGCCGCTGGAGCTGCTGGTGTGGCTGATGTTGCTGTTGTTGTTGCTGTCTCGCGGAGACCATGATTGCCGATGGTGCTGATGGTGCTCATCATCTCTGGGAGCCCGGTCGGCTCTGGCAGCTTTGGCAGCTTTGGCATCTCCGGGAGGCGACGGTGGCAGCTGCTTGAGCGTGTACGAGTAAAAACGCCAGCGGTCAGCGAGCGCACAGTCGCTCAAAAAAGATTCATCAAACTGCGGCATAGCGTTGCATAATGACAACACAACAGCGAATGGGTATGTGGAACAACAACGATGGAAACACACGCATAACACCTCCAATTTGTCGCCTCCTTCAGATATTTCGGTGTTGTTTTGCGGTCGATAGATTTCACCGGGTTTCGATGTTCCGATAAGCAATAGAGAGGCACGATTAACGATTGACGCGATGGCAGCACCCTGGGACTCTGTTTTTTACTGCGTCTAATCAGTTTCGATTAGAGAACGGTAAATTTGATCGATTAATGAAAGCTGTGGTTCGTTACTACCGATAATTGCTTTAAATATTGTTACATTCACTTAACTTTCATCCATTTATATTCAATATTATTGATATTTTATGCACACGCATATTTTTTCGATAGCCAACTTATTCAAGCGATTAACGATATACTCTCTTTCCCTTTAAGAACAATATTACCAAGTGTTAACTTGTCTGTTTACACGGCTAATGTGTAAGATTGCCGATTAGAGCCTCCTTGTGGTTTCTAGTCTTCTTGACACTTTCGAGTGCTGCTTCCGCACTTTCCTTATCGATGCCATAAACGAGCAACAGGTTGCTTGATCCAATCACCGATAACCGATACTTTTAATAGATAAATCTCCGCTGTGGCTGCACTTTCTGTGCAATTTCTTTCACTTTCAAGAGCAATTTGACGCCTTTAGTTGCTGTTGCTATTGCTGTGGCTTTGTATGTGTGTTTGATGGTTTATTTGTCCATCGCTCGCACGACGACGGCCCCCGCACTCGCGCCAATCTCTCGCTGGCCTCTGGGTGAGATGTTGATTAAATAAATCACAAATAAAAATGATTATATTTAGACGCTGCTGCCTGCCGCCCGCCGCCCGATGGTGATGGTGATGTAGAAGGCGATGCTGTGGCGATGGCGATGGCGATGTTGCTGCTGTCGTCAGCTGTCGCCCGCTGTGGCTGGGCTGTCGTAGCCGTCCGTAGTTGTCGACTGGAAAGCGCACTGAACTATGAAAATCCGCAAACGGCAGCGGCGCCGACCGATGTCCGAGTTGGAGTCCGCGACAGAGACCGCTAACCAACCGGCCAACGGCAATGGCAACACATTAGCAGCAACATTGGGACTGGGACTGGGAGCGGGCAGCGAGCAACGAGCAACGAGCGCCGCAGAAGAGCAGCAAATGGCACTTGTCCACCTGGTTGGCTCGGCCACTCTCCTGATCTCTCCTGCTCTGCTCTCCGCTCTCTCCAATTTCTCTCGCGAAAAAAGGCAAGCAAATCCAGCGGCAACAAAAACGTGCAAATCACTGATAGGCCACAGATACACACAGCAAAAACTATAGCACAACCAACATATATTCTAGAAAATCAAAGCTAAGAAAGATCTATCAAGGTCCTGGCTTCCACTCTCTAGAAACTATTAAAGCAAGTAATTTCGTTTCTCGATATTATTTCTCTCTGTGCAGCCAGCGTTTTGTCTCATATTTTGCGGCTGGGATGCTGCTCTCTCTCTCCCGTTGGCTCTTCTCTCTTAACACTACTCGCAATTATCAATCAGCTGGCACACCCCACAGAGCCCCGCTCCAGGTGGGTTGTGGGGGCTGGGGACTCTGACTGGGACTGGGCAGAGGGGAGGCAGACGCGACTGTGGGGCGGATTTGTTCAATTCACAGGTGGCGCTCGTGACTTGCCTTGGAAATGAGCTATAGCTGCCGCTGCTGCTGCTGCTGCTGCGCAAATGGGCGAAAATCGAAGGCGTCGCCTAAAGCCAATGGCCAAAAGCTGAAAGCCGAAAGCCCAAAGCAAATACAGGCCACCACAAAGGCGAGCACAAGGCGAAATAACCCAGCAAGAGCGGCACCTGAAGTATAGACGAAAACCCCAAGTGGATACAGCTAATCATGGGTCACTCTGCCAAGGTTAGTGCCAATGCCAATGCCAGGGGTTTAGGGTAAGGGTTAAGGGGTCGCCCCCGAAATCGGGGATTAACATAGAAAATAGAACAAGGAAAGCAACATCAAAGAGGTGGGCGGCCTCAAGGTCACCGGCCCACTGTGGCTTATCAGCGAAACGTATTTAATTGGCCACTGATAGGGCTTTAATCTGGTCGAGTCGCGAGACTTCCTGTCCCGTGAAATATTTACAATCTACAGACCTTTGTGCCGAGAGCCCCACTTCCGACCGGAATTATGCACCAATCTGGATTGATTCGGACCGAAGTACCTACTTGGCTCTTACTACAAGATAATCAAGAGACGTGTTTTAAGTAAGAGAACTTAACAAAGATACTTCTCTCACAGTGCACAGGGAGTACAGCTTAACTTAAGTTGTAGAGATAAATTATAGACATATATTTAAGTTATATTAACCCTTACAATTGGCATTCCTCCTGGAAATACCACACCAAATTCCGAGCACCCCTAAAGTGCAACACATTTCTCTTTTTCGGGCCAATTCCAAGTACCTGCCACGCCCTCAGCACCCACTCCTCGCCTCGCCTGAGACGGGGCTGGCATCAGAAGCAACGTTCACCCAATTAATTAATGGCACACCGCAGAAATGGGGAAATGCGCGCGACCCAAACCCGAAAGCCGAAAAAACCCAAACCCGATATCTCCGCCCGGCAGCGGCAACTGCACAATCGAGTCGTGGCCAGACGAGAGCCACTTTGCATGATTAGGAAATTGGATCAGGCAACGGAGCACCCAGAGCCCGGAGTGGCTTGGAGCCACCGAGCGGGTTGGACGAGTCGAGTCGAGTGTGGAGTCGATCAAGAGGTGAGTTCAGTTCTGGTTCTGGCCAAAAAAAAAGAAGCCAAACTAAAAAGAATATGGACAGTGGGGCCTCACTAAGGCTGACAAGGAAGAAATTATAGAGGTAGACCTTCCTAATCATGAGTATTTCCTAGTCATCCACAAATAGTATCCTTCTTGTAGAAGAAGGTCTCCCACTTAGAGGCTTGCTTTAAATCTCCATAAATATCTCCCTTAGATTCCCTACATTTATGCTTTTGCTTAAGCCCCCTAAGCAATCAAGGGTTCAGGCTTGCTTTAAATCTCCATAAATATCTCCCTTAGATTCTCTACACTTATGCTTTTGCTTAAGCCCCCTAAGCAATCAATGGTTAAGGCCATATTAACTAGACTTTCAGCGAGGAGTCCTTCAAGCAATTATGTGACGAACTTAAGGCATGCTCTACTGTAGCTTTTAAAAAAACTGGGCTAGGCGGATTTAAAGCAACTGTCAAATGGAGAAGGCGGCGGCAGAGGAGGAGCAGATGACACCAAATTGGTAAATTGGTAAATTGGTAATTGGCACACACCCGATGAAGACGACGATAATGAAGATCGTTCATAAAGTCCACATCGGCGGAGGCCTCATCGCTATAATAATGCCGTTGGCTCGTGTATGCAAAGTCCTCGGGCTCGGGGCTCGGGTTCGGACTCGGGCTCTCAACTTGACCAATATTTGCCAGTGCTGTGCCCCCAACGCTCTCGTCTTCTCCTGACCAGTTTCAATGTTGCTGTTATTGTTATTGTTATTGTTATTGTTAATGCGGCTCCAACCAGTTTTTTGAGCAGGAGAGAGGGCCGCCAGAGAGTAAGCCCATTAGCGAGAGCAGCCACGAAAACGCGAAAGGTAAAACGAAAACAAAACAAAAACCGTTGAAAAAAAAAAGAAATTAAAAATAAAAATCAAGCACACCGCTACAAATATTGTATACTTCTAAAGAAATACAGATATTAAGGATCTTTGGGCAATAACAAGTATATATAAAAACATTACCGATTTTTATATCGATAATTTACTTTAGTTGATCGAAAATGTGACCCTACTTAATATATATTTATTCTGTATTACTATTTTTATAGTTATATGACACTGCTTTTGTGTTTGTGAATTTTCTCTCCATATTCATACAGTTATGATCCCTTAATCCAGATATGATCTTTGAGCCCCAAAAAGGAAGCACAACTCATGATTTATAAATTGCAAGGCTGTAACACTTAATTTCTTGCAGTGCACAAAATGTGAAATGCTGAATGAATGGGCACACAGCTCAGAGCCACAAGGAAAACAGCAAATAAATAAAACAAGAGCCGAGGAATTTGAGTTTTAGCTTGCTTGGAATGCTATGCTTTCTAACTGCCGCGATCGCGATAGTTCCTGAACATACAGACATATAACCATTTGGCACCCGGCTGCCTGTCGAATCGAGAATTATAAAACAAAGGCAACCGCCCAAATATAACAAAAAATCTGCTTCACATTCGAGCAGCGCAATAAAAGGTAACTAAATGACATAATCATTGTGGAAACACAAAGCAAACACAAATGATTTTCAATGCAAATAAAACGCAGAATTCAAAGCGACAAATAAAATAATAAACAGTATGTTCGGTCACATGTCCATAGTTAGTAAGTTAGTTACATATTAATTAAGAGCACCACTTAAATGGCCATAAAGGCAATGTTTCAATGAACCCCAGATCAGGCACACTTCCGGTCAAGATAATATGCATAGTTGAAGGTTTAAAGCTTATGGGGAATCTTAACTCCACATAGAGATTGTTACAAAGAGGGGCAATTATTTAAGGGATATTTAACAGCAAGAACTCTGGGCATTTAATATGTAATACGTTGCGAGTTTAAGGTAGCTTACTTTTTAGAGAGTACTTAGCCCTGCCCCTTCGCCTGGTTCTATTAATTTGACCCCCACAGTAGATAACAGCAAATTAGCACTCGAGCCGCATTCCTGTTAATTGCCAGCTGAATGTAAAGGCTTTGTCCGCCTCATGTTATCTGTCAGCTGTTAGGCTTATGTTAATTCGAGTGTAGCAGAGTAATATGACCAATTTTGGTCAACAAATCGGTGTTTGTTTTTACTTGTGACACATCGTTAATAGGCTATCAGATTGTTGGCATTTTTGAGTTTATATATTTTCTCCCCGTGTAGCCTATAATCAGGTGTGTCTGACGCTTCTAAGGGCTCAAGTGGATTCCAATTCCATGCGACAGTCTCTGATTTATGCATGGGCATGGGTCATCGAGTGATCACGATCACGATCACGAACACGATCACATGGACGTAACGTAGTAAGCAAACTGCATCGAGTGACACACACGCACACCCACACAAGTTTTGGGGCCATAATATGCACTGTGAGTAATACAGTCCCTCTTTTACCAATATTAAAAAAAAGGTGTTTGACCCAAGCATATTCTAATTTAATTTTAACTATATTCAAAGAAAAAAATCTATGAAAAATATGGAATATGTCTTATAGACTCCTGATAATCAGGAGAAACTCAACTAAAAGTATGTTAAGAATATAAATTAGAAATCTGTAATATTTTAGATACCCTTTTCGAGTGATTTCAAATCTAAATAAATTTCTGTGGCCTCCCTGCAAAGTCATTTACATTACTTGTATTTATTTCCTATGAATAGTGTTCAAGTTGGCAGACTATTTCTCTCTCTGTTCTGGGAAGTGGTTACACTGTTGCAGTGGCCCCTAAGAGGGAACTCCCTTCGCCTTTGCCTTCGCCTTTGCCCTTGCCCTTTCCGTGCGCAGAGGTGACGTCACGCGCAGGTGCTGTCATCGGACAAGTATTTTGTATTTTGTATTCTGTATTTTCTTATTTCATACTCGGAATTCCGTGGCAGCACTCAGAGTTCTCCTCCGCAGCTCAATTGGCGGGTCGTGAATGGAACGAGCATGGGTATGAGTACGCGAGAGTGAGTATATGCGCCAGCCTGCCTGGCACAATACACAACAACGTACAGCACACAGCACACACAGCACACACAATACACAATACACAAAACACAATATACAATATACAATACACAATGCCAGTGAATTGTTGAATTATACATCATCGTGTTTATAATTTGCTCGGCCCTCGATTACTCACTCAAGAATTGTCGCTGATGCTGATGCTGTTGCTCTTCGTCTCCGTTTGTTCTCTGTTTGTTTCTGTGGCTTTTGTGCTCTTAGCTAATTTTTCCAGCCACCGCTTACCACTTATTTATTATTTAACTTTTCACCTCACACACACAGAAAACACCTCACAACAGCCACCGGAGACAACGTGGGAGAAGCGACTGTTGGGGCGCCGCTCCTGGGCTCCGCTGCTCTCCGAACAGTTCCGGCGATGAAGTGCGTCCGCTCCGATCCGCTTAGCTCCGCTCCGTCCGTTCTGCTCCCGGCAACGGTTAGATAAGTTTTGAGCGGCGGCCCATCGACATAATTAATAAGGCGCTGCCAAAAAAACCAGCGACAACAACAAGGGAATGGCACAAACAAAAAAAAAACAAAAAAACAAAAATAAAAAAGAAAAACTCTCAACGCAGCGCAAACGAAAACGAAACTACACATTTTTTGGTGCACTGCAGAAAAAATTACAGCACACACTCGATAGCGTGGATCCATAAAAACCAGAACTCATAAATAAAGTTATTTATATTTCCCCATTAATAAAATGAACTCTGATTACATGTTCCTACATAAAAGACTTGACTAATTTATATTTCATTCATTTCATTCAGTCATTTTCGTTCTTTTAATCAAATACATATTATTCATTCTTACGAATGTTTCAGATTATGGAGAAAGAATTGACTTATTAAGTCAAGAAATGGGAATATACCAATATAAATGAATCATGAATAATCAAATATGACATGACACATCGCAAAAAAAAGGTGGATGCTTCCATGCTCCTGATTTATTAAATAAATATACATATCTGATAAGTATACCATTATTACAATAATACCTTTTTCATAAATAAATATTACAGGGCCTTCCCCGAACAGAATAAAATATATTTTATTACTTAGCTGCAAGCATACATATTTATATTCTGTGGTATGTGAGTTGCAGCTTAGTAATAAGAAAATAATTATAGGGAGCTACTAGAAGCTATTAACCAGTTCATTTCTCTCTCGCACTAGATTTTCTCGCTGTGCAAAAGGGGTGTCTGGGGCTATTTTTTAGTGCCTACTCCATAGGCAGAAAAGCCAACGAGAACGAAGCGGGGCTAAGGAGCCCGTGACGAATTGGGAGCGATGACGACGTCGTCGGTGACGCTTTAATGGTGACAACCGCCTATGACGATGTGTGTGCGAGCTGTGCGTGTGCGTGTGCGTGTGCGTGGGAGCGGGTGTGGGTGTGGGTGAGTGGTGTGTGAGAAGAAAGAGCGGGAAAACTAGATGAGGAAATGACGAAGAGGCTAGGCACTATCTCGTACTTTTGGATCAAATGAAATGGAGTGTAGGTAAGTTGTTCAAAGAGTTAGCATAATAAATATTACAGGTAAAGCGAGTTCAATTTGAAAACTATTATAATAACAACTATAAACTATAAGGATCGGCTGGCAACCTAGCCGATTAATTGTTGGTTTTAAAGATCTATGTGGGCTCTACTCTATGAGGAAGCATCTTCCTTCAGCCCGTTTTGCTACCGGGTCTGAATCGTGTAATTACTTAATCCAAAGCCGGGTGCCATCGAAAGTTTTGCCAATTAATCGCAGCAATAAATCCGATTATCAACTAAATGGAAACGCTTAGGTGCGATTGGGGTGAATACCCGCCCAATTAATTTGGATTTCTCAATTCTCAATGAAATGCTCGCTGGCTCTTTCACTTTCGGTTCGGCAATGAATGGCCCCCCGGAATGAAATCTTCAATTCAATGCGGATTCGGTTTTAACTTTGGTTTCGGTTTCGGTTTCTGTTTTCGGTTTTCGGTTTTCGGTTGTCGGTTTTCGAGCCAGGTAAAGGCACAAAAACGGGGCTTATGAACAATCCCGAACAATTCCAAACAACTGCAGCCGCACAATGTAACTGTCCAATAGACACGCTTCGGAAACTCTGGCCAGAAAGCAAGACAGCCCGAAAGCCAGGCAGGCAGAAAGAAAGAATGAAAGTTTCGCCTGAGAGAAGAAGAAAGCCCCGCCGAGCCAGGGGGGCGGAAGAGGCGGGCGGAAGATTTGGGCGGCCGGCCAGGTGAGCAATTATGACATACTACATACTACATGATACGATGTGATGCGAGTTTGAAGCGGAGTGCATAGGAAAGCAAGAGTGCTCAATGGCAATTGTGTAAGTGGAAAGCACAAAGGCAGTTTAAAGAAGCCCACAATCGAGTTGACAAAACACACACGCGCCCGGGGAGGAGAGGGGGAAGGGCAGGGTACCCTACCTACCAGAGGGAAAGCGCCATGTCATACGTGACCATAGCGACCATAGCGAGCTCTACCCACTACCCACTACCCAGTATCCACTACACTTACCACCACCTGACACCTGACAATGGACGGCCCGGAGCCAGCCAAGATTTCACTTGGGCGCCACCGAAACACATCTTCCATCTACCATTTTCCATTTTCCATCTCCCCGCTGCCCACTTGCCACTTGCCACTGCCCACTGCCCACTGCCCTCTGCTCTCTGCCCACTTGTGACCACACAGAGATGACCCGCAGCCAGTCACATTTAAAGGTGGCCAACATAAACATAAACAGCCAAAGATTTGGCTTTTATTTCCCAACTGCAACTCCTCTCCTGACCTTCTACTTTCATATGGAAAAGAAGAGCACTTGAGGAGCGAGGAGCCAGTCAGGTATTGCATAAGCAACACTTGATTGCATAGGGGGGGGAGAAAGTGCAGCTAATCTCGCTTCTACAACTGGTAATTTAAGACTTAAGACAATATCAGTTTAAATTCCTTAAAAGTCGTACTTGTTACACCTCAAATGTCTAAATATTTATTTGAAACTCAATAGGTAGTGCCAGTACTGTGAGTTTAAGCAGAAATTTGCCGTACGGAATTCCGTAAAAAATATATATATCAATTCTGTCTGCGATTTTCCACCTATGGACTCGAAACAAAATATCCATTAATGCCATTATGCTTATAATCCCAATAAATACATATATGTATATATTTCGAAACAATGCGCTTCTGCATTGGCGGCACAAGTGGGCCTCGCCTCCCTTTGACTCTGCCGCTATCTCCCTTAATCGCTGCTCATTTCAATTAATTCATTTCATTTAATTTTCAGCTCAAGTCGATGAGGAATACAAAAAATAGAGCCATCTGTCGACGGCGCTGGTGCCACTTCTTTGGCCAATCAAGAGCTCATTGTGCCCTTCGCCCAGCTCACTCAACACCCCAGCATCCAGCTTCCATCCAGCATTCAGCATTCAGCATTCAGCGCCCCCGCGGATGCTTCCCTAAGGTCAGGGTCAGAGTCAGGCAATCGAGCCAATTGCCGGTAGAGTAGCCTTTGACCCGCCATCTCGCAGCTCGCAGCTCGCATCTAGCGTCGCATGTCACCTATCAGCCGCAAGCGGACGCAAATTATTCCCAGGAATCGCACTCGGAATTCGCCTTTGACCTTGGCTACTACTCCTCGTGTGTTCCCGGATTCCTGGTAGCCGGCAGCCCGGCAGCCTGGCAGCCGCTTTGTGCGCATTGTCAACGTGCAAGTGGCAAGTGGCAAGTGGCAAGTTGGCAAGTGGACGCAGTAGCAGTAGCTTCCGCCCGGCGGTGTCCTGCCACATGGCCACAAAGCCATCAATCCCTGACACTTGTGCGCTCTTTTGTTCGCCCTGAATGTGTGGCAAACACACGCCGCCCCCAAGGAACAGAGAACTGGTTATATTCCCGGGAAATAAGTTTTCACTTTGGAAAAATACATTTCCCGCCAATAGGAGACGGAGACGGAGACGGAGACGGCGACGGAGACTATTTGAAAAGGTCACAAGCATGTGTGTATATGTATATATGTAAGCGGCTCCTCACAGGATCATGGGGCAGCAGTTCCAGTTATTCTATTTCTATCATCTCCAGCCTCGCCACAAACTGAAAGTTTAAAGTTCATACGAATAGGAAATAATCCAAATGGTTATTTCCAAGAACTGCTTGTTTTCCGTATTTGAATAGCAGCTTATTGTGGAATCAATCCCGGGTGGACTTCCTACCTATTCAATTCCTATCATTTGTATATAAATCTTGAGATATCTTGCAAATCACAGTATTTACCGGACAGAATTGTAAATCATTTATAAGTGTGATAATCACTAATCACAGTTCTCTTCCCAATCATTCTTTTGCTTTACTTTTAAAGGGAATCTTGTGCATTCCTTCCAATATTCAATTATAACATTTTTCTTTCAGGTGCAGATGGTAGTTCGCGGCAACAGGTGACCCAGCAAGCCACCCCTTCCTATTAGAAAGTGCAGTGAAAGCCAATTCGAAATTGTTCAATCGACAACAATTAAACAAAACCCTTTTCATCTCCACAAAATACCCATTTCATTTACATTTACATTTACATTTTCATCTCGCATTCGGGGAATGTTTTCATTCGCTTGCCGCATGCCAAAATGTCGTAGGCAAACACAACAACACACACTGGCATGGGGCAAAGACACACACATCTCGTCACATCGCAAATGCTGACAATCCCAACAATGTGGACATGTGTTGACACAGACATGGAGCAGGGCGATTAGATTAGATACGATACCATTCCATGCCATATTCCATACCATATCGGATCGGGTTAGGACTAAGCACCAAGCACGTAAGAGCGAATAATATTATTATTAGTATCCGTATTCGGAACCCTGTTTTCTGTGTTCTCTATTGAATAATAATAATTAAATATCTAATATCTATATCCCAATATTCCATATTCAATATCTAAAATGCAGTATTCAGTTGTTCAATATTCAATATCCCATATACAATTCTAATATCACTATCCAATCAGTATCAGTAACGTGCCTTTATCTGTTACCTAGGCAATATCAACTTTATGACCCAGCATCCTGTCCTGCGGTCATTAATCAATCAGAATAGATAAAATATTCGTGTTTCGAGCTAATAGATCATTGATATACATAGTCATATCTAAGTCTTGTCGGCAGAACCCTTGATTGGTAATATTTTGAGTTTAGTTCCAAAAGGCTCGAACAAATTGAACAAATCGAATTCTCATAATTGAGTTCATTTGGAACTGAGTTCATTTTGAAGCTTCCAAATCATGGAGAATTGAAATCGGCTATTTCCCAATGTGTGGCTGAAGTACTTTCAGTAGGGAAAACTACGCTGTACGAAAAGTAATATATCTCAATGTGTCAGATGGCCAATTTATCGGCAATTGATTCATCTTCGATCCGGTGATACGATGATACGATGATACTGTGACTGCCTTGGATTCTCCGATCAATTTGCCCGATTATGCGCGCCTAATTCCGAGGCAATTGCGATTGCGGCTAGCTGAAAACGATGGAAATGCTGGGAAATGATGATTTGTCCGTCGTCTCCATTATTCCATTATTCCCATTATCTCGGCGATGATCGCATTCCACATTCCACATTCCAGAGAGCTAACGCTATCTCTGTTCTGGCACTGCTGCTATCTCTGTCCCGTGCTCAAGGCCATTACATATTCAACTGGAACTGGAACTGGAAGTGGGGAAGTAGGGACTGGAAGTGGAAGTGGAAATGGAAATGGAAATGGCAACTGGGAAGCTCTGGTGAGTGGGGCCTAGTAATTGTTTTGTTTTTGTGTGTTTGATTGGAAAATCGCACACAGAAAAATGCACAGCGAGAAATAGGGATTCTTGTATTTGTTAAAGAATTGGAAAGACCCGACTTTGATCTTGAAATAAACGAGCAGAGACATTAGGCTTTGTGCTGGCGATAAGAAAAATGATAAATTAGCTTGTGAATACATTTTTCGGGGGAAGTTCCGGTTTACGGTTTCTCAAAATACAACAAATAGGTGAACAATATTTTGTGAATATTTATTTATGATCAACCATACCGATTAATACAATGTAAATAATAATAATCAGCATTTGGTATCTAAGATCAGACAGTCAGACACCTGATATTTACTCAGCGCTTTTAAAATTTCAATAGAAATGCCTTACAAGTCTTAAAGCAATTAAACAAACGGTGACTGAAGTGTGTGTGTGTGTGTGTTGCACTTATTCGACGTGTAAACAATGAATTCGTCAAATACTTGGTATCATGCGATATGATATAAACAACAGGTGTGGAAACTTGTCCAGAACACAAAGATCAAATTTCCCTTTTACTTGGCAACTAAAAGTTTCCTCCTCTTCAAATAACTTGCAGCTTATATTTATATTTTATATATATTAACTCCTTTCAATATCAGTTTATATTCCCTACATTGTAGTATATCTTTTTATTGTGCAGTGCACACAGTCTTCGATCACAAAGTACGTACGCATATTGGTGGCTCCGTTGAGGCGCTGATCGATGCCCGCGGAGGGCATGGGATCTCCCACGCCAATCCCCATACCCAGGCCGGATCCCGGGCCCATGTCCATTGCATCATCGGCACTGGCAGCGCGATTAAAGGGTCGCGGTTTGCGATTTTTAAAGCGCAGGCGCAGCTCCGTGTTGAGAACGCGCATGATTTCTGTTTTTTCTGTTTTCTTCTCTTTTTTTTTGTGGCGGAAATCGATTCGAGGGGCTCCCTCCGCCGCCTATTATATATTGTTGTTGTTGCTGCTGTTGTTGGGGCGCGGGAATTGGAGCAAACGCATCAGCGACTCCAACTCAATTTGTGGCGCAAATCGATCGAAATCGATCGCTTCTCGATCACTGATCACAAGCACTCAAAACAACAAAACAACAAAAAACAACAGCCCAAAGCCTTCAATGAATTGGAATCAATGAAATGATTAGGGCGGGGATCGCCCTCTAATGATATCACTTTGCGCCGAGCTCGTGCTTTTCGCTCTAGGGTCTCTTAGTATCATTAACTAACTAGTATTTATTCCCGTTCGCAGCTCGCAGTTCGCCGTTCGCAGTTCGCAGTCCGATTTGGTTTTCTAATTTCGAGGTGCAGCGAGGGGCACCGGGGCGTCCGTTTGGCGAGCGGAGCAGAGCAGATCAGCCACCGATGTTGTGAAAATTTCGCGTGCGACTGACTGACTGACTCAGTGAGTGAGCCAGCGGAGCCGACTGAGCCACCCAGCCAACCCAGCCCATCCGCCGAGCCAGCAGCGAGCCACCGAACCCCACCGAACCCCACCGAGCAGCGATCCAACTCGCGAGCGGTAACAATAAGCGATGAGCGCCGCCGACACTTTTACAATCTAATCGCTGCTGCGGCCAATGGGCAGAGCAGTGGCGTCGGAGCTGACGCTTCGGCTTTTTTGCTTTTTTTACCCCACCTGGCCTTGGTCAACAAGAGTTGGCTTCATTCGGGATATATTATAGCTTGAGTTGATATCCTTGAGTAGAATTAATAATCAGTATAACCACGACGTATACGTAATGTAACTGGGTTCCCAGGAGGGAAAATAAGGTGTTTATAATAATCTGAACCATTTTGTTAGCAGCCTTGATTAAGCTTCAAAAGCTGGCTAAACTGACAGCACTGAAGGCACTGAAGAAGAGAGTAAAAGCTCAGAGGAGGACGACGGACAGTGCTGGTAGTTTGGTTGGCTGCCGCCATCAGCTTTTGCACTTTCCGTGGACTACTGTCAGGCTCGGGAATGTGTGTGAGTTGTGTGGGACAGGCTGTGTGTGTGCTGTGCTGTTATCATCGCTAACGAATGGGCTCTGATAAGAGCTATGGAAACAGTGAGTTAGTCAGTCAGTCAGTCAGTCATTCAGTCGCTGGCGGGTCTAAGATTTTGCACTCTGCTAAATGTTAAAACGAAAAAAAGGTAAATAGCAAACAAAGGCAAAAGACGTTGTCCACAACTTGTTGTTGGGTTTAGGATTATAAGCATTATCCATAGTAGTCAACAAAGTAATGCACAAAATAATAAGAAATGGCAATACTTTAAGTGTGGACTTTAAAGCTGTGCAGTTAATCTATAGGTAATGAAAAAATCATACCATAAAATTATGTTGATTGCCAATTTCACACAGACATTAAAATACTTAAAAATAAAAAAATACCCAGAAAATGCGGAATTATTTAATTTAAAGTTCAGATTTCGTAGCAGCCAAGAATCCAGAAGTGAAACATGTATTTCCCCGGAAAACCCTTGGCTTCCGCCTGCCTTTAGGCAGAAGTCGCAACACGGAATCGCCGGCCATAGCTAGTGAAAGCTGAACTGAAGCGATATGCAGCCTGGAATTAATTAAAAAATCCAACCAGGTCCAGGTTGTCAGCCACAAGTGGGTAGGCGGACAGGCACATCTCCCGGACTGAAGCTCCAAGCTCCAAGCTCCACTCGCCCTAACTGAAAGGCAAAACCCGCGACTGCAATCGAAAGGATAATGGCAAAACAACAACGGCCTGCCGCCTACATGGTTCAATAGAACCCAATAGATATGCTGGAATTGGAAGGAAGGGCTTCCTGAGCTGCCGCTGGAAAACTGAAATAGGTAAGTGACGCATATGGAAAGTTCCATTAGTTCCATTTATAGTGGAATGCCTTTTCCCTGAAATTGCAGCTGAACATTTTGATATAACACAAAACTCCACAGGATATTTTAGCAGAGAGCCAAACTAAAAGCCAAGAAACTGCGGGCAAATTCCAGAAATTCATTGTGAACGGAAACAAATGCACTTCCTGGAAATTAAGGCTCTGCATTGTAAGTAAAAACGCAATATGTTATGAAATGTAGTGCCAAAAGGGAAACCAGCAGAGTTCTAGGAATTCATAAAGAAAGCTGGCAAAAATGCCCTTTCTAAAAATCAATGGCTCTCTGCATTTAAATAACAAGCAAAAGACTGTAAGAACTAAAGCTAGATATTGCCCAGCCATTGGGCCAGTACTATTCCAATGAAATAATAAAATCATGAATACTGCCAACGACAAAAACATATAAATTGACCGCAATGCACATTGCTAAAATGAAACCAAAAATTGCCGCTGCTGCTGAAGGAAATCAACAGGATAATGGCAAATGCAAATGCCAGGAATTAAGCAGAATTTTCAGTTATTTTCGTTGCTTTTGTGGACAATGATATATTAACTCCAGCTAAAAACACACGCTTTAGTCGGGTTCCCAACCGCTTGCATTTGTTGGAGAATTCCAAAAAAAAGAGATGGAAGCAGCAGGAGTGGGTAGCATAGGCCTGGGCGGGGGCGGGGGCGTGTATGGCAATAGGAAGTTGATGTTGCTCTTGTTGTTGTTGATGCTCCCAATGTTTAACACTTCTGGAAGCAGCAGCGGCAGCAGCAGCAACTGCAGTATCTAAAAATAGACTTGTTGACAGCCCAAAAGCGAGCAGCAGCAGCTCCAGCACCACCAACAACAAAAGAGGAGTGTGTGTCTGTCTGTTTCTGTGTGTGTTTGTGATTTAGATGCACAGAACGGTAAACGGTAAAAATTATATGAGGGGGAGAGAGATGAAGATGAACAAGAAGAGGAAGAAGAAGGGGGAAGAAATCCTGGAGGATGCATACAAACACACGCATATATATATACACACACACACTAACTAACACACAGGCATAGAGACCGAAAAGAGAAGCGAGAGCTAAGAAAATGGGTAACAAAATCCCCATCACAAAAAAAATCAGCGTTTTTCCTATTGTTTTTCTTTGGCGCCGACTAACGGAACTCACCGATTTTCTGCAGAATATTCATATTGAGCGCCTTTTAGCGGGTTCGGTTTCGGGATTTGGATGTGGACTTCTTGGAGCTCCAGGCCTCAGCTTCAGCTTCAGCTCCTCCCTGTCCCTCAGCCTCTCCTCCTTCTTTTCCCGTTTCCTTTGCCTTTGCCGCACACCAAATTTGTACGCGCACATACACACGCACACTCCGACCGACACACACACGCCCGCTACACACTCACATCGGGGGGCGCGCACACAAGCACACCCGCTCTCCCTCTCTCTGCAGGAGGAGGCAGTAATAAATATATGTTTACGATCCGCGCGAGCTCCTCCCGATATTATGTTCACTTAGTTAAAAACGATATTCACGGTGCACCTTTGCCGCGGTCTGTTATTGTTATTGTTCCTGGCTAACGGTGCCATCGAACCAACTCGTTCGAGCCAAAAAAAAATACAAAAAAAATAACAATGCGAGCTGCGCTGCAGAGAGAGCGATGCGATATAGAGATGTCACAGCATCGATGATTGACTCCATCGATAATTGTTATGAACCTTGTTGCGCAAACATCGATACTATTGCGTTCGTGTCGCTGTGTACTGACTTGAGTTAGTGAGGCTTACTTATGTCTAAGACCTATGGCAAATAATATAGATCTTCCATTCCCGGAGTTAATTTTTATATTTATGGTACAAACTTTTTATTCGTAATATTTTGGTTCAAAATACCAATCGTCCTGTGCCGGTTAAAGCATAGTGCCGATATTATCCATAGTGTAGTCGATATTTTGACAGCTCTAGTGCGCTATTTAGAATATATCGTTGTATCAACCGTTGTCGATTTTTAAATGAAAATAATCAGCTTCAGCATTTTAACACTCTTTTCCTATTTAAAGTTATATTAATCAGTGCCCTGCCTTTATACGACGAGGCCAGCAACTAACCCAACAGGAAATCGTTTTTTTTTTTAATAATTGCTCTAGTTAATATAATAAATTGTAAGGTTGCTGAAAAACACGCTCATTTCTTGCATGTCAAATTGATAATATATTGTTAATTAAGAATATAGTATAGTTTTATATATATTATACTGAACTCGTGTGCAAGTTTAAAGCGGTAAAAGTGATCTACTTTTTTAGCTATAAAAACATAATAACAAATAATTCACGCACACGCCGACTCCCACTTTTGTCTATTACAAATTTTAAAAAACTATTCTCCCACTTTATTCTTAAAGAAAATCAGATAATAATGTAAAAGCGATTTAACAACTTAACTGAAAATAGGTTGAAGACCTAGCTACATTTGCAGCAGATCTCCGAACCAAAGACTGTAATCGAAAACATACCAAAATATACCATATATTCTACAAATATACTATAAGTCTGACCGGCATCGATATATTTGACATTTATTCCGATTTCGATGTGTGTTTTTTCGATGCTCGATGTTTTTGTGATAAAAGTTTTTAAACACTGGCACGGTACGAAAAGAAAAGGTTGTGATCTAGCGTAGTTTTTTATTGATTTCGTTTGGATTTCGATTGGTAATTACCGCCAGGACCTGCGGCTTGGCAATATTCTTAGCGGCATTTCGTTGGTGTGGCGTGAGCGTGAGTACGCGATACATTTGCAGACGCTGCATTGGGACTTTCGGTGTGTGTTTGTTGAAACTGTTGTTGCACCGAATGCAACTTTTGTGGGTGTGTGTCAGAGTACGCGTTTGCATGCGTGTGTGAGTGTGTTTGTGTGCGAAACTGCTCCTTTGTTTGCCCATAAAAAGCGGCGGCGTCGGCTATGCGCAGTTCTTGTTGTTGTTGCCTCCTCCTTACGCTGTACTTGTTGTTGGCTATGTAGTTGTCATTGTCATTGCCGCTGTTGCCTTGTGCTTCATCTTTTCTTGTTCTTCGTCGCTGCCGGCGCCAGGGTGTGTGCTGCAAAAAA
Organism: Drosophila pectinifera; assembly: GCA_008042775.1. Taxonomy (NCBI): domain Eukaryota; kingdom Metazoa; phylum Arthropoda; class Insecta; order Diptera; family Drosophilidae; genus Drosophila; species Drosophila pectinifera. The sequence continues at coordinate 21,078 of VNKC01004727.1, read as the reverse complement.
AAATAAAAATACCTAAAAGGAAACGGAAGGGGAAAATAGTCCAGCAGAAAAAAAGAGGTCTCCCTTTAAACTAATTCTAATTAATTGCACGCAACACTAGAAAGTAACACCCAATAATCGCATAGAAAAAAAAAACGACAGCGAAAAATGTCAATAGCATAAAAAAAAAAGCAGCAACAAAAACCAACCACCAGGACTGTGTATGTGTGTGTCTACATACGTGTGTGTTTAGTGGGCAGTGGGTGAAATGGCAACAACAACAAAACGCGAAGGTGAAGAAAAACAAAAAGCAAGCCGGCTGCCGAAACGCATTGGTATTGGTATGGCCAGCCACCCCCAACCAAGCAAGAGACGGAGAGAGTTCTCCCTTTTCGACGCTCTCCCACGCCGCACCGGGAACCGTTAGCTCTCCTGCAGGTTGCGCCATGCACTTGTCTCGCTCTCTCCCTCTGCCGCTGCTGCCTCTCCCTCTGGTAGTTTGCAACATTTTTTGCTTTTCGTTTTTCTAAATCACTTGACCCCATTACCTGGTGGCTGGCCAATACCTGCTCGGCTGCTTCCCCTCCTGCATCTCCTTTTCCGCTGCTGGTCATTTGTTTTGCCGCTTTCTAACGAAAACAGTTGAATTGGCGCACGCGTCGATGTTGTTGTTACGCCGCTCTCTCTCTTTTTCTCCCTCACTTTGCCTCCCAGCAAACTGCACTTGGGGAATAACTTAACCATCCACTACAGTGCAAGGAAGAGACAGAGAAAGAGAGAGAGAGGAAAAAGTGGTTAGTGTAAATTTTCTGCACCATTTGCGTTAGTGTTGGTGCACTAGTGCCAGTTGCGTTGTTGTTTGTGAATTCTGCAGGATCGTTAACCCCTAGGTGTGGCGGCATATTAACCCTTAGCGTTTTAGATGGAGCGGGATCGCGCGTCACCATATATTTCGCCCAGTGTTTTCCTTCGCCTTTCGCTTCCTTTGCTGTTATACAAACAAGCGTTGCACACACACAAAGCATAACACACAGAGTGTGTGCCTGCCCCAGAGTTGCTCATCCGGCTTTTGTGGCCACCAGTGGTTCCACCGCGCTCCATTCTTGCCCAGCTTTCTCTTTTCAATCGGCGGCAAGTGCAACAGCAGCTGCAGCAGCAGCAGCAGTACCGTCAACAGACCGTTCTCCTTTCTTTATTTATTTATTTTTTGCTTAGTGCTCCTATCGCCGCCGCCTATTGTGCGCCTTATCGGATGAGGTGACTCAGTGAGCACACTGCCACACTGCCACTGCCCAGTGATATCACACTGACCGCTGAGTGATATCACACTCACACTCACACTCATCGCCCCCCCGCACTGATATCACACTAGCATTGGCTCTCACACGGATATGCTTGCCATTTTCCAGACGCAACCACACACACACGCACTGAACGAGAGAGAGAGTGACAGAGCGAGAGCGCGCCCGACTGAGAGCGAGCGAGAGGGAGCCACACACACGCACTGGAGTCTGGAGACTGGACACTGGCTACTGGAGACTGGACAATCCAATCCACAATCGACACTCCGCCAGAGAACACACGACCACATCCGCCAGAGCACGCACGCACCGCAAGGAACTAGGAACTAGGAACTAGACCGAATCATGGCGTGGCGCTTCAAGGCTTCCAAGTACAAAAATGCCGCACCCATTGTGCCCAAGGCGGAGGCCTGCGTCCGCGAGATCTGCGTGGGCAGCTATCAGACGTACGGCAACAATATCGCCGCCTCCGCCGCCTTCATGGCCTTCAACTGGGAGCACACCGGCTCCAGTGTCGCCGTCCTGCCGCTGGACGATTGCGGCCGGAAGAGCAAGACAATGCCGCTGCTCCATGGCCATACGGACACAGTGACAGATCTCAAGTTCTCGCCGTTCCATGACGGTCTGTTGGCCACCGCTTCGCAGGATTGTCTGGTAAGCCTATATACTCGGATACAACTGAAATATGCAGTATATTTCCACCTGGAATTTCTAATTTGAAAGTACTAGCTTTCACTCTCGCATAATTTCCTTTTTTAATTATCTTTTTTAACACTTTTTCGCAAGTAAAGAACTAAAACTTAACTTTAGATACCAGAACGATTAAAAGAGAAGTGAATTGCAGCGAATGAGTCCCTGAATTCCTGCTAAAAGTGGTAAACTGTAGCTCAAACTTTCCCCAAGTCAAGTTTTCTGTAACTGAAGCCATAAATGTTTTCACCTATATTACTTTCCTTCTTCTAACTGCAACTTATACCTGAAGTTTTCAGAATTAAACCATTTCCATATTGATTTCATAGAAAAATGTGCATTTATTTTCGCTTTAAAGCTGTTTAGACCTGTTTCTTACGGATAATAAAGTAAAGAAACATCCATCAAAGCTGATAAATACATTTTATTCCGACAGGTTAAGATCTGGCACATACCGGAAAAGGGCCTGGAGCAGTCGCTCTCCGACCCGGAGGCCATATTCTCACACAAGCAGCGCCGCGTGGAAACAGTGGGCTTCCATCCCACGGCCGATGGTCTGATGTACTCCACGGCCGCCGGCTGCGTGGCTCTCTTCGATCTCAGCACCCAAAAGGAGATCTTCTGTGAGTAATCCCCGAGTTCTTCACGATTAAGTAGTAATACGAATCTCTTCCCTTTAGCGAACAATGAGCATCCCGAGGTGATACAGTCGGCCAGTTGGCGAGAGGATGGCTCCGTTTTGGCCACCAGTTGCAAGGATAAGTGTGTGCGTATCTTTGATCCGAGGGCCGCCGGCTCGCCAATACAGATGACCGCTGAATCGCATCAGAGCATCAAGGATTCGCGCGTCGTATGGCTGGGCAATCAGACGCGCATCCTTACCACCGGCTTCGACGCGGCCCGTTTGCGTCAGGTTATCATCCGCGATGTGCGCAACTTTGGCACGCCTGAAAAAACTCTGGAACTGGACTGCTCCACGGGCATACTGATGCCCCTGTTTGATCCGGACACCAATATGTTATTCCTGGCCGGCAAGGGTGACACCACGATTAATTACTTGGAGATTACGGACAAGGATCCGTATCTAATCGAGGGACTGCGTCACACCGGCGAGCAGACGAAGGGCGCGTGCCTGGTGCCGAAGCGAGCCTTGAAAGTAATGGAGGCCGAGGTCAATCGCGTGCTGCAGCTGACTTCCAACATGGTGATACCCATTATGTACCAAGTGCCCCGAAAGGTGACTCCCATCTCTTCCTGAATCCATGAAGAAATTAACTAAATCTTTGTTCTGCACACAGACATACCGCGATTTTCATGCCGATCTGTATCCAGAGACCACGGGCTACAAGACGGAACTGGTGGCCGGCGAGTGGCTGAATGGAAGCAACCACGCGGTGCCCAAGATGAGCCTGGATCCCGCCAAGCGTGAGCATGGCGACGAGCCAATTATTGTAAGTTTTTAGCATAAGCTATGTGTCATAGAGAGTAGGGAGAACGAAAGGGCAGGTTGTATCCGCCATTCTGAGGGTTTCAAGGTCTTAATCCCTTGTTTAATACCAAAGGGATCTTTCTTAGCTATCAGAAAAGAGTGTTTAGTGTCAGGGTCTCGGTTAGGTGTTACGTCTAACCCACATTTTCGGCCATCCGCATGCAGATCCATCGCGGCAATCTAAGTGACTTGGTTAAGAATCTGGAGAACCAGCGGTCCAAGGGCAACAACACCAACGCGAAACCACAGGCCAAGCGCAACGATAACGAGCACTTTGTGATGATCAGCAAGGGCAACAATTTCGAGGAGAAGAATGGCAACGACAATACAAACCAGAGCAATGGCAAGAAGAGCATGCTGCCCTCGCAGTCCCATTCCCATTCCCATTCCCAGGCAGATGGCGAGTGCAGTGAGCTCATTCGTAAGTTCGAGGCCAAATACAAAGTGGATTCCGAGAAGGAAAAGGCCCACGCTCATGCCCAGTCCCAGTCGCAGTCCCAGTCCCAGGAGGATGAAAAGGAGTCGCCTACCGAGCAGGAGCATTCGACTGGGAGCAGTGAGGAGGTATCCTCGTCTGGTGGACTGGACACTCACTCGGCCAGTGGCAGCCATTCGCCGCCAAAGCCCATGCCGCGCACATCGCGCAACAATTCCCTGCCGGATGCCAGCGATTCCGCTGGGGAGAACAACAGCAGCAGCGGCAGCACCACCAACACGCCGCGCCCCAGGCCACGCACCACGGCAGCGTCTGCCTATAAGGTGCCGTCACCAAAATTTCTGTTTAGTTGTTGTTTCTGTTCCCTATGGACTTTCAGTTGTTATACACCTTTAGTTGGAAATTGTTGAAGATTTGAGTTCCTTAATCATCCCTAGATGTTGTGTATATTTTGTGGATTTCATTCACGTTTATTTTCCTTTGTTTTCCGTTTTTCTGTTGTATTTTTCCTTCACTTATAGCTTAGATTGCTCCCATAATTGGCTTCCCTTTGTTTATCTTATCGAGTGGTGTAGAAATATTATGATTTTGTTGCTCGTTGTGTTCTTTTGTTATTATTTTCGAGAAGTAGAGAGCTGCAACTATATATTTATGGCAGATGTTGTCATCAGTTTTCGTGAATTGTTTGTTTGATTGATATTTGATAAGCAGAGGCTGTCGCCGACACCTCTGAGTCATGTTTCAAGCGTACGATACGTTGTTTTTACTCGCAATTACGGCTGTGTTTTGTTTATTTAATTCTTTTTAGTTTGCTTCTTCCATAGAACACTTTATTTTTTATTTATCCAAGGTCTAGACTCTGGAGTTTATGAGTTCTTATTAATGAAACATATACATTTAAGTAGAGAAACTTGATAACGTTATGTTACTTCGCTGCTCCCACAGCCACGCCTCGGACCGAAGCCCTTCTCCAGCACCACCGGGGATGTGTCCTTCGACAAGGTCTTTGCCGTGCCTCTGGCACCGGGCTCCCATGAGAACATCTCGAACGTGGGCCAGGACAACAGCAGCGGAGGAGCAATGGATATAATACCAGCGGAGGGTTGTCCCAAACCGGATCTGATTGTGGAAATTGAAATTAAAAGTAAGCTTAAAGTACATTAAAGTGACAAGGATTTCCTGCTAACTCTTAGCTTGTTTCTCCCATTGCAGAGAAGCACGAAGTACGCGGACCTGCAGCCGTTGGGGCGGGCAATGGCGTCCAGATATCGCTGACCACCTCGGAGCGCCGCAAGGTAAGACAGCGCTGCAGATCGCTGCATACACTGCATCCAGATACTACTGCTCCTGCTCTGTACTCTAACGTTCTCGATCGCCACCTCCTCTCTTACATGCCTGTGCCAACGACAAAATTCAACTCTCGACTCTCCTTCCGTCTAACTAAACCCCTGAAACTCCTGAAACGCTACCGCTACCGCTCTCACTTCCAAAACTAACATTTAAAACACCTTCTGTCCACCTGAAACCTGAATGTGCCGCTGCCAATGGGAACTGGTAACTACTATACTAACCACTGTGTGTAGTCCTCGGCTGACGATGATGAATCATCCGACAAGGTCTGCTAACTGCTAAAAAGAATGCCGTCCAAGCCCCTTCTTATAACACAAACTAATCGTATCCTTTATTGCTTTGTTAATCCTTCTTCCCCGCAGATATTCGAACAGAACTCCGAGTCGTCGGGCAACTCGACCGAGGGCGAAGAGCGCGTGGATGGCAATCTGCAGAGGGCCACCTCCACCAGAAGCAGCATTGCTGAGCGTCGTCGTTTGTACGAGAGCCGCTCCAAGAGCCAGGTTGATGAGAAGGCCCAGTCGCCAGTGCCCTTGTGAGTAGGAGATTAGCTTTAGGCACCGTCCGAATAGTAACACTTTCCCCTTCCTCCGTAACCAGGCGTCGCGAGCACTCAAAGGTAGAGCCCTTGAAGTCCAACAGCCAACAGCAGCTTCAGATGCAGCAGCAGCAGGGCAACGTGATCGATCCCAAGCGCATCTCGGTGCCGGAGGGCAAGCTACTCGAGGAGCATCGCCGCGGCAATGGCGCTGCTGGCATCAAGAAATCTGCGACGGAGGCAACGTTCAGCAGCACGGCCCTCACTAAGCGCACCTCCACCGTTTTCGGGAAGGTGTCCAAGTTTCGGCACTTGAAGGGCACACCCGGCCACAAGTCGACGCACATTGAGAATTTGCGCAACCTAAGTCGCCAGATACCGGGCGAATGCAATGGCTTCCATGCCAACCAGGAGCGTGTCGCAGTACCGCTGTCTGGACCCGGCGGCAAGATCGCCATCTTCGAGCTGAGCCGGCCGGGCAGGCTGCTAGATGGTGTCATACCCTCGCTCGTGAATGGCAGCAACATTATGGACTTCCAGTGGGATCCTTTCGATGCCCAGCGCCTGGCTGTGGCCTGTGACGATGGCATCGTGAAGCTCTGGCACATTGGCGCTGGGGGATTGAGTGAGCCGACCAATACACCCGCTGGAGAGCTGACCGCCCATCTGGACAAGATCTACTTTATACGCTTCCATCCGTTGGCTGCCGATGTCCTGCTGACCGCCAGCTACGACATGACCATCAAGCTGTGGGACTTGCGCACTATGAGCGAGAAGTGTTCGCTGTCGGGCCACACCGATCAGATCTTCGACTTTGCCTGGAGTCCCTGCGGCCGTCTGGGCGCCACCGTGTGCAAGGATGGCAAGATCCGGGTGTACAATCCACGTAAATCGGAGACGCCCATTAGGGAGGGCAACGGACCAGTGGGCACGCGCGGAGCACGCATCACCTGGGCGCTGGAGGGACAGTACATTGTCTGCACTGGCTTTGACAAGTATGAAGAAAAGAAAGGATCTTTTGCTAGCTGATTTCTAACGAGGTTTTCTTCGATATTTGCAGGGTTTCGGAGCGACAGATTAGCGTGTACAATGCACAAAAGCTGTCGGCGCCGTTGAACACGGCTAGCTTGGATGTATCGCCCTCGATACTCATTCCCTTCTACGACGAGGACAGCTCCACACTGTTTGTGACGGGCAAGGGCGACTCCACCATCTATTGCTACGAGATCACCGACGAGGAGCCGTACATTTGCCCGCTGTCGCATCATCGCTGCTGCTCGCTGCACCAGGGCCTGAGCTTTCTCACCAAGAACCATTGCGATGTGGCCAGCGTGGAGTTCTCCAAGGCATATCGGCTGACCAATACCACAATTGAGCCCCTCAGCTTCACAGTGCCGCGCATTAAGGTGAGCAAGCGAGCCTCCTCAGTGAATATTATGGTTTCTTTACAAATATACTTCACAAACAGAGTGAGCTCTTTCAAGACGATCTGTTCCCACCCACGCGCATCACCTGGAGCGCTACGTTGAGCGCCGATGAGTGGTTCGCCAGCAACGACAAGGCAGCGCCCAAGATCAGCCTGAAGCCGGAGGGCATGGAGACACGTGAGTGATTCTGCCTGTCGCTGAGAGTGTTTCCTTGTTGTGACGCCTGTTGTTGTGTCTGTTTTGCAGTGTCCTCCATACAGCAAGTGCCAGTGGCCGCAAAGAAGTTGGATCACCAGCAGTTCGGTGGTCAAAAGTCCGAGTTCGAGCTCAACAAGCAACAGGAGGTGAGTTCACTTGCTGGTCCTGCTCGCTATAAGGTTTTAATTGCTGACCTTTCTTCAGATCCAAAAGTCTGTTAGTGCGCGCATGGAGTTCACCACCAAGCTGGAGCAGGACGACATGGAGGGCGTGGACGAGAACGAGTGGCAGGAGTAGCGCAGAGTTAGCGCCTGCGGCGGAAGACAAGCGACCAAGCAGCGACCATGCGAGATCAGTTCACAATTTAGCGTATAAAAATGAAAGAAACCAATCCTAGACATGACATGGGCGGCATCAAGACTCGAAATCAAGCACACTCTCTGGCACACACCGCACACCGCACACAGCACACCTAACACCCCGCACACACCGCACACCCCATCCTCATGTAACCCAAGCATCCTCCTCCTGCTCCTTCTCCCATTAACTGCAGTTGCTCAATAATTGCCAAACTAAAAATCATAAGCAAATCTTGTTTGTTTTGTTTTAACATTTTACATTTTATTATTGTGTTTTTTTGTGTATTTACTATATGTTCGTATGTGTTTTTTAATGTGTGCTATTTAAGTAGTTAGTCGAAAATCTAGTTTAGCCTAACTTACGCTTAGTTTTTCCTGATTTCTCTTTCCCAGTTCTGTTTCGCGGCCATATATATATATATATTATATGTAGGACGAGAGTGGCATGAGAGGAGCATGATACTAACTTATATATATATTTTTATAATGACGAATGTGTGTGTATTTTACGTACTTTTCTCTCGGTTCGTTTCGTGTGCGAGAGAGAGAGTGTGTGTCTGTTGTTGCCTTCTCTTTCGCCTTCATTTTCAACCCCTTTCTTCTAGTCTTGAACTTAGCTCGATCCTTACCCATTTCCATTCCCACTCCTAAAACACGGAACATATAAACAACAAACATAGACTGTAGCCGAGAAATGCTTTCCGAAATGCGTAAAGACAATTTTTTTATGTATAATTGTAATGTGAGTAAATCAAACTTAACAGCCAAGAATCAAACAGGAAGAACTAAGAAGAATTCCATGAATATTCCAAAATGTATAACGAAAAGACTTGAACAGCGGATCCCTCCTCTGCCAATCCAAAGCCCCATTCCCCCTACTAACTAACGCGTGACAAGTGATGGAAGGATACTAAGTGTGTGTGATGAGGAGGGGAAGGGAGACAGGGAAAGGACAGGTTGCCATTGAAGGACGTTGAGGAAGAGGGTGACTCGAGTGGCAAACACAATGATTACCAATTACCAATTACCAATTACCATTACCAATAGCGTTTTGTACTTGCAATAGAATATGTACTTTTATACACGATCCAGAATATATATAGATAACGCATATGCTATATTTTGTATACCAAGGATGAGCGAGCAGCTCTCCTCCTGGCTTGAAATATACGACTGACTGAATCGACACAATAGGCCGAAGAAAGAAGACCAGACCAACAAGCAACCAACCAACACTCTCTCGGGTAACGGGGCAATATATTGTGCTAGAGATAAAGGTTCTATTATACACGAATATATATAGTATATATACATATACCATATGCATAGTTGTAGGCATTACTCCAAGCAATTCCAATTCCAACTCAAATCAAATCAAATCAAATCAAATCAAGGAGTCCAAGTTGCATTTAACTCCAACGCCAATGGAGGAACTGATCCGAACTGAACTGAACTGATCTGATCCGGACTGACAGAGATACAAGTAGTATTCGCTAAACATTCTGATCTAGAGATGATGCCCCGTCTAGTACTTAGGTCAGGGAGTATCCCAGGGAGCGCAGGATGATGGGGTAGACCCAGAAAACGGAGTTCTATGACAAGCCACACACATATTCCTCGAAAGAACATACTCCCAATACCAATACCAATACCAATACCAATACCAGAACCAGAACCCGACACGCCCATAAACAACAGATATTATTGTCATTCTGTATTTATTAGCCATATTCGATTACGATTTGTCGAACGTCTCTCTCTAATTTATATTTATATTTATATTTATATATATATCTATAACAACAATACCAATATATGAAAAATACAACCTTCAAGCGATATGAAATATGACGATAAAGAAGTGATTCCCTAATTGCCGATGTAGAAGAGACGGAAGGTAGTGTGGAAGCTCCGGCACTTGCGCTGGATAACTTTGGAGAATCAGAAGCATACACATTATTTATACAATTTATTTTACAGTACAGGAGTATATGTATATCCGATAACCCCCATACCCCCGATACTCTAGCGCTAAGTTATAATTAACAATAATAATAATAACAATAATGAAGGCAAAAATATATTTATATACATAATTCAATAAAATGAAAGTGAAACGTAAATTATATATAAATCCAATATGTAATCCTAGTTTTATTTATTTTATTTATAACTTAGTGTATGTAACAGGTTAAGGGTGGACCAGCATCACCAGGCGAGTCGATTCAGGCGTGTCCTTCTTTTGGAATACGTTTTATTGGAAAACCCCGTCAGATCTGTCACAAGGTTCCATTGCAATGGCTTCGATTGGGTTAGTTACCAGGACAACGCGGTGCATAGGTATCTGTGGGGCTTCTGCCCGCGGTTCATCGAACAAACAATCAGCAGCGAGGCAGGGCAGCCATTGCGCACTTCTCCGGAGGCCAGGTGAGCTGTTGTCGGAGCACGGATGTGCAGCGGTCACCATGAAGTTCCTGCTGAAGAAATGCCTGCGCAAGAAGGCGCCGGAGATGAAGCCCGGGGCCATCCTGGACGCTGTCATCTCCCAGTCCTCGGCCACCGCCTGCAAGTGTCTGCTCTACAAGCTGGCCGATTACAAGAGGGGTGAGTGAGTGTTCCTGCCCCTAGAGAAGCACGAAAATGATTTCATAATTAAAACAAATCAATAAATTAACCCTAAAGGAGCGGAAGGCCAATTAGATCTTTACCCTTTGACTATCACTAACCAGAAAGGATTTCTTGTGGCTCTGGCTCTGCCAGGATGTAATATAATATATTCTCACATCGACCAGGTGGCGACCTCATCGATGCCATCAACTCGGGCGGACTGATTGCCGTGGAGCAGCTCATCCGCGAGCAGTTCGGCGTCTTCATGTACAACGACGGCAAGGGCCAGGTGATCAACCGGGCGGAGTTCCTGCGCTGGAAGTACCGCGACCACACCGAGGTGACCATACCGATTGAGGCCTCGCTGTCGATACACGATCCGCTGGGCAAGTGGGAGGACCACAAGGCCTGCTGGCAGATGCAGTACCGCGGCGCTCTCGGCGAGAGCCTGCTGCACGTGCTCATCATCTGCGACTCCAAGGTGCACACCAAGCTGGCCCGCGTGCTGCTCCGCGTCTTTCCCAACCTGGCGCTCGACGTGATGGAGGGCGAGGAGTATCTGGGCGCCAGTGCGCTGCACCTGTCCATTGCCTACAGCAACAACGAGCTGGTGGCGGATCTCATCGAGGCCGGGGCGGACATCAACCAGCGGGCGATCGGCAGCTTCTTCCTGCCCCGCGACCAGCAGCGTGCCCACCCGGCGAAGAGCACTGACTACGAGGGACTGGCCTACATGGGTGAGTATCCGCTGGCCTGGGCCGCCTGCTGTGCCAACGAGAGTGTCTACAATCTGCTGGTGGACTGCGGCGCCGATCCCGATGCCCAGGACTCGTTCGGCAACATGATCCTGCACATGGTGGTCGTGTGCGACAAGCTGGACATGTTCGGCTACGCCCTGCGCCACCCCAAGACGCCGGCCAAGAACGGGATCGTCAACCAGACGGGGCTCACTCCGCTGACCCTGGCCTGCAAGCTGGGCCGCGCCGAGGTCTTTCGCGAGATGTTGGAGCTGTCCGCCCGCGAGTTCTGGCGCTACAGCAACATTACCTGCTCCGGCTACCCGCTGAATGCCCTGGACACTCTCCTGCCGGATGGCAGGACCAGTGAGTACTGAGTCCTCGCCCTCCACTGCCCTCCACTGCTTACACTGCCTTCTCCACAGACTGGAACTCCGCTCTCTTCATCATCCTGAATGGAACAAAGCCCGAGCATCTGGACATGCTGGACGGCGGCATCATTCAGCGTTTGCTGGAGGAGAAGTGGAAGACGTTTGCCCAGAACCAGTTTCTCAAGCGCCTGCTCATCCTCTCCACGCACCTGCTGTGCCTCTCGGTCTCCGTTTATCTGCGACCCGCCCACGATGGCGAGTCCGAGGGCGAGGACGGCGAGGGATCGGATCTGGCATCGGCTGGAGCCGCGGCTGCCCTCCAGTCAGCGGTGAGCGACGGCGATGGAAATGGCGATGGCGATGACGACGACTACAATGCCCAGACGGTGGCGAGATACTGCGCCGAGCTGGCCACCATTGCTGGAGTCCTGAGCTACGTCGTCTTCCAGCAGGGCGACGAGATCAAGAACCAGGGATTGTCCGCATTTCTCAAGCAGCTGGTGAGGATGCTTGTCTTTGCTGGCAGAAATCTAAAAGGATTGCCTAGGAATGCAAATGTTCAAGGGGATTCCCATAGGATTGATGCCTGTTCTCGGTCAGATTCGTGTTAGAATCGTGGCCTTTTATGACCTCGAACTTATAGCTTCTCTTGTTCTCTGCCTCACCAGTCCCACGCTCCGGCCAAGGCCATCTTCCTGTTCTCCAACCTGCTGATCCTGGCCTGCATACCCTTCCGTCTGATTGGCGACACGGATACCGAGGAGGCAATCCTGATTTTTGCTGTGCCCGGCTCCTGGTTTCTGCTCATGTTCTTCGCAGGGTGAGTAGGAGTACTCCCCCACTAATCTTAGATCCTAGATCGATCTCTTGCCCCACCCGCAGAGCCATCCGGCTGACCGGTCCGTTCGTGACCATGATCTACTCGATGATAACGGGCGACATGTTCACCTTCGGCATCATCTACTGCATCGTGCTCTGCGGCTTCTCGCAGGCCTTCTACTTCCTGTACAAGGGGCATCCCCAGGTGCAGTCCACCATGTTCAACACCTACACCAGCACCTGGATGGCCCTGTTCCAAACGACCCTGGGTGACTATAATGTAGGCGACACAGCCACCACACACAGCCTGCCCTTAACCTAGTGTCCTCCTTCTTCCGTTGCAGTACCCCGATCTCAACCAGACCACGTACCCGAATCTATCGAAGACCGTGTTCGTCATCTTCATGATCTTCGTGCCCATCCTGCTGCTGAACATGTTGATCGCCATGATGGGCAACACCTACGTGACGGTAATCGAGCAGTCGGAGAAGGAGTGGATGAAGCAGTGGGCCAAGATCGTCGTCACCTTGGAGCGGGCGGTCCCGCAGGCGGATGCCAAGGGCTACCTGGAGGCCTACTCCATTCCGTTGGGTCCCGCGGACGACACCGGATTCGAGGTGCGCGGCGTCATGGTCATCAAGAGCAAGAGCAAGACCAGAGCCAAGCAGCGCAAGGGAGCCGTTTCCAACTGGAAGGTGAGCAGACGGCAGACTCCCAGATATTATTATAATAGACTTCCTCCGGTAATATTTATTTATTTTCCTTCTTCTTGGAAAAACTCCAAAACAGCGTGTGGGTCGCGTGACGCTGACGGCGCTGAAGAAGCGCGGAATGACCGGCGAGGAGATGCGTCGTCTCATGTGGGGCCGGGCCTCCATCTCCAGTCCCGTGAAAGTGGCCAAGCAGAAGCTCAAGGATCCGTACAACATGCACCCCGAATCGGACTTCACCAATGCCATGGACATGCTGACGTTTGCCAACAATCCGGCCTCCTCTAATGGAGTCGTGCTGCGGACGACGGCCGCACCGGCGCCGGCTCCACCGGCGCCCGATCCCTTCCGGGAGCTGATCATGATGTCGGACCAGCGGCCGGAGACCCATGATCCGCACTACTTTGCCGGGCTGCAGCAGCTGGCGAACAAGGCCTTCGATTTGGTGGAGCAAACTATGAAGACCCAGCCGCAGCCGCAGCCGACGACGTCCAAGAAGGCGGCGGATCCCCTGCCCACGCCAGTGACCGCCGCCCCAACAGCTGTGGCCGCAGCTCCGGCAGCGGACTTGACAGTGCCCATGCCCCTGCCCATGACCAGCCTGAGCAACCTGTTCCAGGACCCCAAGGATATCGTCGATCCCAAGAAGCTGGAGGAGTTCATGGCCATGCTGGCCGAAGTCGAGACGGAGGAGAGCGACAGCGGCGGCCCGATACTGGGCAAGCTATCGCTGGCCAAGAGGACACACAACGCCCTGTCCAAGGCGGACATCCGGCGGGAACAGCACCAGCCGGGCTTCGAGGGACACAGCCATGCCCCGTTCCAGGCCATGTCCTCGGTGTGGGCGCCGCCCGGCGCCTTGGATGGGGAGACGGCGGTGAGTGAAGGTTCCTACTGTCTCTATTTTTAACCATAAGGTATCGTAACTCCCATTAGGGCTTTCAATTCGACGAGGCTGTGGCAGAGGAGGTGCTGACCATCGAACAAGAGGCCGAGGTGGAGACCGAGGACGGCAACGGCGCCGGCCAGGGATCATCCAGCGATGATCTGCCCACATCGGAGGAGGTGCACGCCACCATGAAGCAGTTCCATTTGCGCAAGTGCCAGCCAGCGCAGGACGAAGCCGCTCGCCGGGCCAAGAGTGCACGCATTCGTCGCCGGAACAAGTGAGATCGTTCTATAAAGCTAAAACCGCAACCCATTCCGATTCTCTCGCTCTCCTTGCAGAGTTTCGCCGGAGCAGAGCGAGGCCGATGAAGTGCGCGGACGTTCCGCGGCTACTGCGCGCAAGACCCAGTCGCCGCCGGATCCCTTGGAGCCGTGGAGCACCCGCGAGCTGCAGGACATCAACAAGATACTGGCCAGGAAGTAAAGAGGCACGCAGAGCTTCTGGCACATAGTCCTTCTTGGTGGCTTATAATTGTTATCAGAGCTTACGACTAGCTAGAAATACAAATACATAATAAACGGCGGATGCTTGACCTACACTCTGCTCAGCTTGGATTACCCATTGCAAGGACGGAGCCGGAGCGTATCTCTCTCTAAGTGCTACGGTTTAAAATTGTGGAGGTGGAGGTGGAGTTGGAGTGGGAGGAAGTGAAACCTGACGGGGATAGGAAGGAGGGCTTTACAGCAATAAATTACAGTTTTGAGATATCTTTTCTACACTTACATAGCTAGCTATATACCTAGATATATATATATATATATAGATATATATATATAGATTCTTCACCCGATATACACTTGCATATATATAACTACTAAGTCTACGTTAAACTAGAAACTATAAATATTTTATACATTGTGCTGGATGACTGTGTGGCAGGGCCAGGGCTCAGTGCTCAGTTCCCGCGCGATTCCAGTGCCTCCCGATGCTTCGATATGATTGCTACCGTTGTCCAGGTCTTGGCTGGGGGTTTTACCGATAACCTCCACGGTCCCCGGACATGGTACTGATCGTTTGCGCCTGCTGCGGATGCTGCTGCTGTTGCGCTTGCTGCTGCGCCTGCTGTTGCGCCTGCTGCGTTGCTGCCTGAGCACTGGACATGGTCGAGTTGATGAAGATGGGCGTGGCAGTGGTCACTGCACTGGCATTGCTCTGGCTAAGATTGACGTGCTGCTGCTGATGCTGCTGCTGGACCTGCACCTGAACTTGCTGCTGCTGCTGGTGCTGCTGATGGGCGGCCGTGGTGGCTCCACCCAACTGCAGGAGCTGCTGCGCCGTCAGCAGCTGCGTAGGGATGATCACCTGCTGCTGCTGCTGCTGGGCGGCGGCCTGCTGTTGCTGCTGCTGTTGTTGCTGCTGCTGCTGTTGCATCTGCAGGCGCAGTAGATGCAAGTGGTTGGCATTGATGGCGATCTGGAGAGAAGGACAAGAATTAGTCGTTCGTCCTCAACTGGGGAAGATATATGCAAGTATATACTCACCGGCACATTGGTCACCTCGCCCGTGGGCGTCACTACCTGCTGGATTAGCTGGATCTGCTGCTGCTGTTGTTGTTGCTGCTGCTGCTGTTGCGCCTGCTGCTGCTGGGCGAGATTCTGGAGCAGGGCCGTCTGCTGCTGCTGGGCCGTCGTTTGTGGCGCGGGCGTGGCTGTTAGCTGGCCATTGGGACCGGCGGTGAGGATCAACTGCTGTGTGGGTTGCTGGGCGGTGACAATGTTGAGTCCCAGACTATTCGCGAGATGATTCTGAGCGGGCTGCGGCTGCTGTTGCTGCTGCACCTGCTGGACCAGCTGCGCCGCTTGCTGACCGGGCAGCGCTATGAAGTACTGGAGCTGCTGGCCTCCAGGATGGCCGGCCTGCTGTATTATCTGCACCTGCTGGGGATGTGCCTGATGATGATGGTGCTGCTGGTGCGCCTGTTGCTGCTGGGCGGCGTGCTGCTGCTGCTGCAGTTGAGCGGAGAAGATGTCCGGATTGACGGGAGTGAAGCTGAGCACCTCGCCCGCACTCGTGCCAGCGACGCCATCCAGCTTGAGGCCACCGACGGCGGCCGCAGGTACGGTGGAACCACCGGCGACAAAGTTGCCCGTGGCCGAAGCGCTGCCAGCTGTAGAGGCGGACGACGTTCCAGAGACGGACCCCGTCATGCCGCCGCTGCCATCCTTGCCCTGCTTCTGCGCCGACGACGATGACGACGACGACGATGGCTTGATTTCCTCGCGCGGCACAATGTCGATGAGGAAATCGAACTGATCGTAGTTGGCAATCGCCTGGGCTATGTCCGAGCGTTGGAGCGTCCGTCGTCGACTCTCCTCCGTGTGCACCCAGGCGTGCATCGTCAGCTCCTGGATGAAGTACTCGCAGGCCTTGGCAAACAGCAGTGGCGCCTCGCCGGCAATCATCTTGGCGTTCTCGTCCAGCTTCATGATCTTCTTGATGCGCGCCAGCGGCAGCACCTGATGCTTCGCGTCCACCTGCCCAATCCCATGCACCTCGCTGACAATGTTTGGCCAGAAATTGTCGATAGTCGGCGGCGGTTTTCGCGCCACCTGCGCCCTGCTCGCCTTCGTCGTCTTCTCCTTCGGCGTGCTCCCCGTTGTGCTGGCGGCGCTGTTGGCATTCACCGTCGTCACACTCATGCCACCAGGATTGACGATGGTGCAGGAGGCATTATTGGAGGACACCAGTGTCGCCTGCATGGGTAGCGTGAGCGTGGCGGTGGAGCCTCCGCCTCCCGCCAGCTGCAGCGTCTGCTGCTGCTGGTGTTGGTTATTGCTGGTGGTGGTGGTCACCACCACCGCGTTGGGCGTCCTTCGCTGCACCGTCGCCGCCGTTGGAGCTTGGCTCTTGCCGGCGGCGTACGCCTGGGCGACGGCCGAGCTCAGTTCCACCTTGATTGGGGTTACGGTGATGGTGTTGTCGAACATGGAGGTGCCACTGCTGCATGGGGAAGGAAGAAACCGCCGAAAAAGATGGAGATGGATGCGAACGCTTTAAAAATCCGAAATCTCGGCTGTACCGCCTGCTGGGTGCAGGGGGTGGAGAACGGCAACGGCACCACCAACGGGAGGGTGTGTGTGGTGTGGAAGCACGGAACACGAACTCTTCGCTTGGCGGTGGCGTCGAAACTTACCTGTTTGACGCCTTGTTCGTCCCGCCATTGTTCGTGGCGTACATGGCCCGGCTGGCACACGGTCTTGACTTGGCGGTGGCGGCAACGGTTGGACTCTGGCGGCCGGCTCGAGTCCACAATATTTATTTAATTTCGACGCCTATGAATTCGCAAATGCGTAATGCACACATACACGCGAACAGTGTGGCAGCCAGCGGCGAGGGCGGAAATATTATACAGCGCCCAACGTAAAATGGTCACTCGCAAAAATACTGATAGGCTGGCTGTTTTCAAGCTAAATTTTTCTGAAGATATGTCTGATTGGAACCTGTATTTGAATGGGTAAGTATGTCTAGTTCATATTTCCAATAAGCGAGCATATCTAGAGCTGACAAACACAAATCGAGACTTATCGGTTTTTAAATCGAGTTTGGCTGTTGCCTGGTATTTCTATCGGCAAATATCGTCTGCGGATATCAGCCAGAAATTTCGTTGATCCTTCGTTGATTTATTGGAAAAGCACTGTAACTAGGTAGCAGGCGACTGTTGTTTGAAATCGTAGGGTCCCAAAAAGTATGCTACAAAATATTTCAAACCACTAAAATCAGCGGCCACCAGCTGCTGTTTCTGTTCGCCTGGTATTTCATTCTCAAAAATTGGGAAAATTTGTACGAAAAGTAGCAAAATTTGAGGAAAATACGAAAAATACGAAATTTCAAGTCCAAAAAATGCGCATATTTTGGCCAAAAATCAAGTGATTTTCCGATTCGCCATTAAAATCTTAATTATTTTAAACTAAAATATGGAAAAAAAACAAGAAAAAAAATTTTGGCCAATTTTTGAAAATTTTATAAGGGGTTACATCATTAAAATTGTCAAAAATCGACAAAAATTTTATTACGGGTAATTTCCAAACTCAGTATGCAGATTAATTAACCAAATAAAAACTAATATAGGACCGCTTTCCGATTTGAAATTAAGGCTGTTTTGCCTGAGTTATGATTATTTTAAGCTTAGATTTTTCCAAAAATTAGGATATAATCTTCTTAACAGATTGGTGCTGCTTGTAAAATAAAAATTATTTTCCAATTTCGATAGGATATATTAAAATCTTTACATTTCATACATATAGTATAATTATTTTTAAAATGAGGAAGGGTGCTCCATGCGCTTAAAAAAAAAAGACAATAATTAATTTTTAATTGATGTATTGGCCACTGCGTAATTGTTCCAATGTCCAAACGTGACCACTTAAAGCTATCTGAAGGTTAAGAATAATATTTCACCGGCACTTACTAATAATGTGTGGGTTGATCAATTAAGTTAGCAAATTTAATGAGTGCTTATACGAGCAAATCAAATCCCTATCTAATACAGGGGAAAGAGGGGAAAAGAGATGTTAACAATATTACTTATTCGCCACTGTGAAGTTGTTCCAATGTCCAAAAGTGAACACTTTAAGCTATCTAAAGGTTAACAATAATATTTTACCGGAACTTACTAATAACATGTGTGTGTTGATCTATTAAGTTAGCAAATTTAATGAGCACTTATTCGAGCAAAACAAATCCCCATTTAACACAGGGGACAGAGAGAAAAAGAGATGTTAACAATATTACTTATTGGCTAAAATCTCGAATTTCATGCCGTGCTCGTACTTTTCCAATTCGCTTATGAGGCTGGTTTTGGAAAAAGCAGCTGCTGGGGCTAACACCCCACCGTTATTAGGCATCTTGTCGGACTCGCGTAGGATGGTCAAGGCCGTTGAGAGCACTGCCACGCAGGTGGCTCCATATCCGGGATTCATCCCTGAAACTCGTACCATTAGCGTTTTAGTTGGAGGCTCCGTATATTGGTCCGAGCTCTCGGCCAATCGATCGCCTTTGGGCCAACCAATGGCCTTGAACGTCATCCTGAAGTATGTATGCTCCATAGATTTCTCACTAGGTCCAGAGCGTGAAGCTAGTCCTCCAGAAAATATGCCAGGGTACTTCAGGAGCAACGTGCGACCAATTTGAAACTTTGACATCAGTCCAAATATGCTTGCGAAAAAGATCACAACGCCGGCTGCAATCCAAGAAGGAAATCCCACGTAGGCTTGCATCTGTACGGGTCTCTTTTTATCCTGTTCGTATAGGAAACGCTGTGATCTCATTACCACCGACCGATCGGAACCAGGAAATGGCAGGCACACCTTATCAACTTCGGTAGAACGAAAGACCAATGGTCTAGGTCTGAGAACGGGATAAAACTTGGCCAATCTTACAGGGAAGAGCTTCTGCCGAATCCCGCGCAATTCGTCCGAGTGAGCCAGCCCAAAGACAGCACTCTCCCATGTTCCATAGTTCAAGCCAGCGCTGCTTTCGCCACTGCCGCCCTCCTTGAGTCCAGTTTCCAAAAAGGTTTCCACGGAGTTCACGGTTCCATCGAAGTTCTTCTCCGCAAAGATGACGCCCATATCGGCAGGAATGGAATCAAAGCCACAGGCGCTCACCACATACACTCCTTTCTCCTTGGCCCTTGAGTCGTACTTTAATTGCATTGTCTCCATGTACTGGGGCTCCCCACTAACGTCGACATGGTGGGTGCCCGATTCGATGCAGGCACTCACAACTTTCTCGCCATGGAAACGATAAGGACCTGCCGTGTTTACCACGATCTTGGCCTTACTAGCCATTTCCAGAAGGGAAGCCTCATCATTGACGTCAGCTACGAAGATAGGCACCTGCGAGAGATCCTTCTTGGCCTTAGTGCCCATTTGCTTTAGCACCGCCTCCAGTTTTTCGCGGTTCCGGCCGGCTATTCCCCATTTTAATCCATTGAGCACGGTTACCGCTTCAAAGACGGTGTATTTTCCAGTAAAGCCGCTGGCTCCAAAAATAATGACGTCCAGTCGATCCGTAGACATTTCACACGAGTTCCTTATCTGATTTACCTCGCCGGCTGTCGCTGACTGTAGCTAAAAATATGACAATTCTTATTATTGTATTGAAACTAAAGACGTTCTCACTCGTACCGCAAAGTAGTCTTTCCGTGTTCGCTCGCCTAACTCTAAGCGCCGAGAGAGATAATATAATATCTCCAATGGGCAAAGTCGAAGCTGTCAATTAGAGCTGGGTCAATCAATCATCGTCATCAAGTTGTTGTGTGCTGTGCAATCGATGTTTTGGTTCCGATGGTGGTTCCGATTTAAGCTAATATGTTGGCTATTCGGACCATCGAAATATTGATTCCATTGATGTTTAGCCTAATTTATTTCGCTAATAAAACGTAGAATGCAACTCCTAGATGATGATTATATATATTTACTTAAATTAAGACCGACGGTATGTTACTACTACTGCAGACTAATTAACCAAATAAAAACAAAGATAGAACCGCTTTCCGATTTGAAATTAAGACTGTTTTGACTGAGTTATGATTATTTTGAACTTATATTTTTCCAAAAATGTTGATTAAATCTTCGTAACAGCATAGTTTATTAAAAAATTAAGTGAGTCGATATGCAGATTAATTAACTAAATAAAAACAAAGAGAGCACCTCTTTCCGATTGGAAATTAAGGCTGTTTTGTCTGAGTTATGAATATTTATATGTGCAAGGGTGTTAAAAGTTCCGATATCGAGATCCAAAAATGAGCATATTTTGTACAAATATCAAGTGATAGCCAAATGTCATATACCTTCCGATTCGCCATTAAAATCTTAATTGGTTAGAATTAAAATAATTTAAATACGGAACAAAAAAATTTTGGCCAATTTTTGAAAAAATGATAAGGGGTTACATCATTAAAATTGTCAAAAATTGGCAAAAAATTTATTTCTTCTGATCTCTAAACTCAATATGCAGATTAATTAACCAAATCAAATCTAACAAAGAAAAGCTTTCCGATTTGAAATTAAGGCTGTTTTGGCCAAGTTATGGTTTTTTTATTTTTTTTTCGGACCCAAAAATCCGCATTTGATGTCTTGTGAAGAGCATAATTTGGCCAAAAATGGAATGACAGC